>RBZT01000364.1:0-74451 GCA_003693705.1 Polymyxa betae
TGTTTAACTGGATCAGTAACAATAACAGTAATGACGACGACGTTCACAATACCAATCATGATTCAAATTGTTGAGCGGCATTCTGCCCAATCAAATACTGCGAACTGCGTAACGTTTGAGAGAGAAATGTCAAAGTTATCCCTCGATATGGTGACAGTGTGACACCTTCAAATAGGTAGTGACATTCTCGATATAGTGACTTCCACCCCTTCGACAATTATATTTCCCATACTAATAGTGACACCCCCTGTCACTACCTTGCTTTAGTGACAGGAACAGTATTCTCCAGTGATATGTCATTATTTGGAGGAACTGTAAAGCAGCTCTAGGGGTTGTTTATTAGTCATTATATCTAAGCCCAACGTTGTAATTCTTGTTCAATACATTCTATATGCATGCTAGCAATACCATCTCCTCAAGAGTCAATCGCGTCCGTTTGGAACCCGTCATGGTCGAATATGATATTTCACTCTACAAGTAAATTACTATATCCAAGAGATTTTTGAAAACTTCCGATAAGCTCCCAAAAAGAATGTGTCTCCCAATTGTATTGGGGACAAAGATATTCTCAATTATGGGGCCCAATATTAAAATATGTTAGGGTTAGGGTTTTGGGTTTATTTCAGATTGTGACCCCCTCGAACAAATAGGTGTCACTATATCGAGGGATAACTCTGTATTGGCCCTCTCACCCTCGCTGGGTGCGTTGCTTCAGTGAGTCCAGTCCCTCTTCTAGCTTCACACTGTACAGTCAGTTGGACGTTTTCACGATAAATACTTAAAGTGAACAAAATCAAAGTCATGAAAGAGCTAAAGTAATGAGCTCGTAACGTCGTTGTTACTTTTCAGACGTAGACTGGACTTGAATTCCTGATAAGACTTTTGTTGTTGAATCGTAAAGTGTAGCGGTGATGACATTCGAGTAAGATGAACAAATCATGTAGCATCAAAGACTAGAAGGATAGGGTCCCTGGTTAATTGTCCAAACAGCGATCTTACAACCAGTAAAGGTGGCTTGGCTTAGGAGCCAGCATCCGCGAACGGGTCGATAATTAACGTAACTCGAGACGACAGAACAAATAATCCTGTATCGAAATGAAATCGAGCCCAAAGAAATATCACGATAGAAGTTCCAATAACGTAAGGCTACGAATTCCAGCACTTCCGGTCTTGATCGATTTGAATGAATATCCTCCCCGTAGAAGATAGAACCAATTTTAACGGAGAGACATAAATAGAAGTATAGTATAGCAGATCATAGCCCGGAACGTTATTTAACTCAATATGACAATCTCGTTTGGGGATCAATGAGGTTGATTAGATGAGGTGTAAACGGAGAGCTGAGATGCGATCCTGCAACGACGAACGAGACGCCCTTCCGCTTATCTTAGTGTTGTCAGATTTTCGCAAAGCCTAAGATCAGTCTTTGACCCATTCGTCTCACTGGCGTTATAGCGCCTGCACTTTCCAGGCCAACGACAAAACCATTTGGCACACAAGGAGGCCGCTTCCCAGAAAAGTCGCCTTGTAACATTATCCGTCATTGAATACATTTAGAGTATATTGCTCATTTCTCCAATTTGTCTGGTCACCTTCGAAGGGTTGCCAGACAAGGGGTCAACAATGGAATGCGAGATCAGGGATTAATCTTAATTCGGTCGCGCCGATTGACAATCGAGTTGTGGACCGGCGATGTCGCTGCCGACGTCTTACGCCTGCCGCGTCATCGCCTGTCGCACCTCGCTGTATCCAATCGTCACCACATTAGAATCTGAATACCGATTTCAAGGGCTTGGTATCTCCATCCCAATCGGTGCTCTGCCTCGGATAATTCGATTCGCTTTGACGTCTCAGTTGCCGCTGATTGCCGAATTCACTCGAGCACCCGAGCTTGATTCGATATTCGAAAAACGCTCTATGTCGATTGCTTATTTAACCACGATTTTATTCGATTTTTTTTTGGGGATGGATGCTGGTCTTACCACTTCGATGCTTGTTGGGCCTCCGATAGCGCTATTCCCCATTTTTCGCAACGATTCCGGTGAAATACTTGACCCACAGAGACTTATGGATCTGGTGAAACCAAAACCATTGAGAAAGCTGATTGCAGAACATGCTGATATTAGTGGTGTCGTCGCGAATTCATTGCAGAGTGCAATTCGCATTGACAAATTGGCAAGCGATATGTCGGCTGCAGATATTCCTGGAAAACGCCGTCGAAAGGAAGCAACATCAGGCCCTCTGGCGGTGCACTTTCAAATCACCAACAACAAAGACAAATTCTCTTCCCCGCTTTTGATCGACATCGACTCTAGTACTGCCACTCCATTGAAAGCTGACGTTGTACAACATTTGTTTGCGCTTTTACATCTTGGTAAGGGAGTTAAAGACTTTTTTATACCCAACTGGATTTAAATCATAGAGTTTTAGAGCTTCATTAATGTGTCCGTTCAGTGCCGATGTTACGCCAAATCTATCAGATTCGTGGCGTCCTGTCTTCATTAGAAGTTGTTGATGTCGACTTGTCTTTGGATATGTTTCGTCGCGTCTTGCAAGTTCCGTTATCGCAAATTCACAGATGCTGTATAAGGCTTAACGAAAAAGCAGAACGTAATAATCGCCAATTATCGAGATAACTCATAGTAAGGTGGAATCCGCAGGCCAAAGACGGGCTTGTCTGCCTACAGATGGATGTGTTTCTAAGGAATGGATTCGGGTTATTGATGAACAGGAACACAGTCTGTATTCTGTAATAGTATTGTATAATGATTGATGATTCTGTAGCCTGATTGCTTTTAGGACCATTTGAACATATCCAGAATATCGCTTCTCGGCAATGCTGTGATATTGTTTATCTTAGCATCACAGCTAATGGCAGTGCTGCCAAAAGCTCCTGAAGGCGTTCTGACTCAGCTACGTGCTTCGATTTTTAATCAATCGTATGTCGGAGCTGTTGCGAAAAAGCTTCAACTCGGCTCTGTCTATCTTGCCGATGAAGGTTGCTTTCGTGATTGCAACCTTTAGCTTTTGACATTGATGGTTTTGGCTTTAGAGGAATCCAGGAAAATCAGCTCTAAAACTATGCTATCGATATTCTGTTCGATATTTGGAGTTTTGTACCGCTCTCAGGGTATTCGTGCGTGTCGCGAGCTTCTAACACGCATCATATTCGATAACGGACCTGAGGATCTACGCCGTTATTGGTCAGGATCCGATTTGAAGACTTTTGTCAAAACGATCGTTGCCGACCATGAACAAGATTGGTTCGTGTCTGCTTATTTGCTTGGCCATAGTGGTGAACTGCTCTACCTAGGTGGAATGGGCTTGAAACCTTGCAGGCAGCAATGGGAATTCACTGGCGTCTTCCTGCTCTTGTATCCGCAGCTTTAACCCATCCTACAGCTGGCGGCAAACATCAAGAACGTCTTGAATTTCTCGGCGATGCTGTTATGCAGGTGCGTTTCCGGAAACACTGTGATACAATGAGCTTCAATAATTTTTACTTTTGCTCTAACCTGCAGATGCTTGTTACGGATCTGCTTTTGGATCTACAGCCAGAGGCAGACGAGGGTCAGATAACCCTCTTGCGGACAGCGTTAGTGAAAAATGCAAATCTAACGCGAGTCGCCAAAACTTTCGATCTCGAGAATTGCATCGCTTGCAGAACTTTCAAAAAGAATCCTAAATAGTACATGACGCGGGGTATCCCTGGTTGTTTCCTGATTTTGTTTTAGCATCGCCGATGCGGTTGAGGCCTTGATCGGATCACTTTACCTAGATAGCAGTCTTGGTATTTACAGTTGAATGTTCTTTTAGCTAGATGGTCTTATCTTGTTGTCTCAGGCACTTGTCGAGAATTTATATCTCACTTCATTATTGACGACGAGATCTTGGCGCTCGAAACCAAAAGCTTATTGGGTCCAAAAAATTCGCTGCAAGAGCGTCTTGTCTCTTTATATCCCTCGTCGCAACATTTCCCAATTTACGTTCAGGTGAATTGTTCAAAACTGTCCAGTACTTCTTTTCTTAAAAGTTTTCAGAGCAAATCTGTTAATAGCATGGATTCGTTTGAAGTGGATGTCTATCACGATAAAACATTATTGGCCAGAGGTACTGGCCGAACACTGAAGGAAGCAGAGAACGACGCAGCTAGTAATGCCCTCAAAGCACTTGAAAGCAGACAGTGACGACAAGTACTTATTATGTATTTTTCACCCCTAGTGTATCCATAATGTTATTTATGTATAAAACGACTATTTGCCGAGGTGCCTTTTAGGCTCCAATTTCAGCGTTATCGTTTCAGACGCGATTATGTAGCGTTTTGCACATGCTTCATGCTCTATCTCTATAACTCAGTTTAAGTTTTCAGACGTAAGGGAACATTATTAGATTATAGTTGTTGCATTGGCCCCCAAAGCCATGACAGCTGGCGATTGACGGCAACACAACCTGATAGCACGATCGATATGACCCGATTGCCATGACGAGAACATCAACTTTTCATGGCGGATTAAAGAACCAACAACCATCAGTATCTTCCCGTCCTTCATACCATAAGTCAAGAATTCGTTAAGAACAATTCCTGGGTGCGTATTCGTCAATACGAGCAGCATTTAGGTTTAAAAGTGCCAGACCTTGAACGATTTCGTGTGTGCCTATTTGTAAGAGGAGCAAACCTCTCCAACTGACAGCCATAATCATCGGCTCACTCTCTATATGTCCCTTCTTTGTCGTCGTTAATTTCTCGATATGGAAGAAATTCGATCCGAACGTCGGCATATGCTGAGCTTCATCTAGAAACAATCTGAAAGTAAACCGTGAGAGAGAGACAAAAGAATAGTGGAGTCTCCAGCACCTCCTCGCTTTACTTGTCGTCATAACGTCTCCTAGCCGATATACATGTGCTTCTATCTTTGAAACCAGCTCGGATTCAGTATACTCCAACCTGTTTGAAATGCAATTGAACTGAAGCAATTCAGAGTGCGGCAGTTCGGTTTGGTACCTGATTTTTGAGGGAATGATTTTATCGAGTTTGTTTCGAATCATGTCCACTATTTCGACATGACGACAATCAAAACAGCTTTGAATAATCAGGCCACCCAATGATATATAATCGTTATTGGTCAACTTATGGTATCCATGCAGGACGCTATCGACAACTTCCACAAAAATCATCGATCTCGTTCCTCCTAACACAAAGAATAAGCGACGAACGAGCAGCCTCGCTTGTTTCTTTAAATGAAAACACCTTCCGATGTTACCTCTCATTTTGCTCTCATTTAGAGAATCAGCTCTGAACATCCGAACTCGAAAAACGAATTCCAATAGTCGAGCGTTGTCGACAATATTGCATCCAGCATTTTCCAATAGTTCGCGAGACCGGCTGGGTCGTGATGTAACCAAATCCATGATACGGTCGCCACTAAAAACAGTCAAACAGGGCAGCAAATTATATGTTCTTGATACTATTCCAAAGGTAGAAATAATCGTCCTCCCTTCCCATCCAGAACCGTTTCGCACAGAGTCAATCCTTCGTCTTGATCTGTCTAAAGAGACATATACCTTTTCACTGAATGCTTTCGTAGACATATCGTCAGTTTTGCTTACATCGAAGAACTCGCAGCATAACGCCAGCACATCGTGAACTGTTGATTGCGAATGGACAGCAACTTGCACCGATTCACCATGCAATAGATGAACGCGAGCAATGTTAGGCTGTAGATTTTTGATAGCGGTTAGTTCCTCCTCTAGTGGTTGTTCAAGGCGATTGCCGCGAGCCATGGTCAGCTCTAAGGAATGAATGCAAGCCACGACAATCGTATTTTGCGGTTCCTAGAAAAGTATTTAGGTTCGCTTTCAATGCAACGCGGCAAGGAAAATCACACCTGAATATTCTCCAAAAGTTGCTGAAAGAAAAAAGATCGTAGATAGCAGGCCAGCTCTTCGCTTGGACCGAAGATGCAGCAGCAAATCAGCATCAATCTCCAGCCTAAATCTAGTGAAGTCATCGATGGGTTCTTGCTGATTTGTTTCACAATTAGGAGGTAAATCTCGTTCCGAATGTCCTTGAAGCATCTCAGAAATCTCGGTTTAGCTCAAAGAATTAAACACTACCTCGTTGCCAGAAAGGGCTACTTTTACTATTCGCGAGGCATGCCCAAACCAGTCTTTGCTTGACTTCCGATCTTGCATAAACGATTGTATATTCTTGTACATCTGAGCGGATGTCGTTTGACCATCAGCAGAAGAGCAGGTTTCTTTGCTTAACGGCGCTTTCAGTTTCCCATTCGAATGCCGTACAATTGTGTTCATATCAGGTGTAGCCGATGACGACCCAAACCAAGATCTGAGCAAATTTGTTTGAATCACGAGAAATTCAACACAAACGGAATATATGACTTTGGCACAATAAAGTGGGCGGCGACATAGCCAGAAAATGGATATAAGGCTGCTTCTGTTTGGCAATCAGAAGCAGAAGGTTTGGGCCAAGAGGGCAAAGGGATTGTGGAAATCTGAAGTCCGTCCCATGAGTTGCCATCTAGAACCTGTTACGCAATGAGAAAATTTGGCCATCCAGCAAGATGAGAAATGTCGACCTTCAATCTTGAGCCGTAATCTTGAAATGGAGAAGTTTCATTGGTCCCAGCATGTTCACTTGCTTGGCGTTTGTGCTTCGGACGAGGCGGCTCAGTAAGAATATTCTTCGATATACTCGATTGCCTTCAAAATTGGTGAGTATCAAAATGAAGCGTTTAATATTGGTAAATCAAACCAATCACAACGCTTTAAAAGGTAATCACCTGCTCAGGTACCTTGAGTGTCTTCCACCTAAGCTAGCCGAGCTATCACCTCGCATTAGCTTTCGATCTTTCATCGATAAGCACGGCTTATTGTCTTCTTCATCGCTGAAGTCGAATTGATCCGCTTCGTTCAGATCTAGATCGGCTATGGCGACCGCATCGTTCTGGTCGGTAGCTAGCACCGGCTCCTCCAAAGCTTCGTTCAGTTCGTGCTGGACTTCATCAAGCAAGGCAGTAGCGACACGAGATTTATAATCTGTTTTTCGACTGATAGCAGCGAATCGACCAGACGAGGTCGTATATACAACAGGCTTGTCATCGGCATTGTCGTCTTTAGGCGGATCGTCCTCAACAGACGATTTCACCTCGAGCTGATCTGGTTTCTCCCAGGTTGTCACTCCTGTCTTTATGTTGGCATAATAGATCTGCCCGGTGGATTCATCCAGGACTTCCATCCATGGGCTGTCATCGTCCATGTTTCCAAAGATTCAGTACCATAGAAAGATCGGTCGTGGCCTCGAAATCTCCCCAGAGATATCTCGACCTGCAGCGATTGCTCATCCGTGAAACGCCTTGTAGAGGTCTCAATATAAAGCACGAAAGTTAACTATGGCTAAAAAGTACGTATTGAAGCTGACAGTGCCCCATAACCCCACCAGATCTTCATGTAAACTCTTCTTGCAAGCTAAATATGCTAGTAAGACCGACCCAGAATGTTACTAGCAATCCATGATCGCGAACCACTTCCAATGGTTAAAAACGTGATTGGCCTTTCGTAGCAGACACCGCAAAGTCTGTTACGAAAAGAATTTCTTTATCTGTGTCAATTGAATACAATCACGGTAAGGTTAGGGTTTTAGGGTTTTCATTGGTGGATTGATAGGCCTCGCGGTAGTTGTATATTGTGGCTAAGTCGCAATCGTCACTTGCTTTTGCTACTATGGGCGCCGGAAAGCTGACGATCCGCTTCGTCCTGATGGTTAATAAACAGGGACAGACGCGTCTCGCCAGGTATTTTCAAGATCTCACAATCGAGGAAAGAGTCGCACTCGAATCCGAAATTATTCGCAAATGTCTTTCTCGTAATGAAACTCAGGTAAGGATGAATGACATTTTAGCTGTTCAAACACGTCTTATTGTCTTTGCAGTGCTCTTTTATTGAGTATCGCGATTACAAAGTAGTATATCGGCGGTATGCATCTCTGTTTTTTGTTATTGGATTGGAAGACGTTCCTGGGATCAATGAGTTGGCAGTCTTGGAGTTTATTCATACCCTTGTAGAAACCCTAGACCAATATTTTGAGAATGTTTGTGAACTGGATGTAAGAATGTTAGGTTTTTCACTCCAATGGTCTCAGATTTTTGCAGATTATGTTTAATATCGATAAAGCTCATTTCATCCTCGATGAAATGGTGATGAATGGGGAAATAATTGAAACAAACCGAAGCTTGATTTTAGAACCCATTAGGCTAATGGAAAAACACAGCAGTTAAATTTTGATTGATAATCGTTGAGAAAATATCACTGCTAATGTAACAATTCTAATATCCATTTATAACAATAATAAATAATCATAATTTCTTTTCAAAGAAGTTTGGTGCAATTTCAGTTAGTAAGGTGGGTTCAATCTTCGTCAGATCGCGTATATATATCTGATCGGTGTGAATGGCATCGTAATAGATGGTCCACTGAGGGGACTGATCCACCTAGGTAAATGAGTAAATGCAAAATCTGATCATCCCCAGGGATTTTACCAGAACTGAATTGGGATGAATCCGTAATTGGACTTTCGCCATGTTGTGTGTAGTGCTGTGAGGAAATGAACAGGCGAAATCGTTGCAGCAAATGGAAGCTTACAGAGTAGAATACGTCCCATCTCTTTGCAAAGAGGCAACATTCATGAAAAACCCAGACACAATGCTTCTTATTATTGGCGCTACCTTTTCACCACACGAAATGATCGGCAGATCTAGATCCATGCTTAAATGCACAAGCATAGCTAAGGAAGTTTGGAAAACTCACTCAAGCTTTTGAACGCCCTTGTAATACGTTTTCGGATTTGTGAAGCCCTTCGCATTGACCTCAGATCGATACTGTAGTCGTTGCACCAAGATTCCCCATTTCCACTCATACTGTAACCCCTCCAAACATTGAGCAACGTTATAAGGTCACCTGTAATTTCGTTAACTGAATGCAGCATTAACAAGGAAACGAACCTTCGCCAACAGCGAACTTTTTATGTCCTTTGATTGATTGCCCAGAAAAATTCTTATTTCGCGGGCGAGAGAAAACATTGTTCACAGAAAGCATTGCAGCAATATCTATCTGCATCGAAATCAGCATTACATCGGACAAATAGCCTGCGACAGTTACCATTTCGCTTGAGCATCCATGAGCGACGGATTCTAGCAGCGCCTTGCTTAAGCGACAAGACAGGTTAAATTCTATAATGGAGGAGCCGATTGTAGTTAAAGTCGACAAATCATCAATTGCACCCAAAGAATACAATAATTGAAGTGCAGAGGAAAGCGATAACACGGATGGCGCTTCCAGATATTCGAAATGAACTTCAACACTTCTGTAAGCAGAGGGAACACACAAAATTTGAAGCAATTACTCAGGTCTCTGATTCCGATAGCTTTAAGGTAAAGAACCATAAGATCAGGGGATTCTCTCCTGATTGCAGGCGATGGATATGCCTATCCGGGATGTGTGAACCGCCTTCGGTACGTGTAACAGTTAGATTTTACCTGCAGCTTTTTGAAAGTTTCGACAGTGTACATCCGGTACACGTGACCAGGTCGTACACGCCCGGCACGCCCAGCACGCTGAGCAGCTTCAGCTTGAGATATCGGAACTAAGGATACGTTAGCTTTGATACTCAGATAAATTGCTAGCAGGATTACCGGTTTGAAATGTTTGGAAACCTGTCTGCGGTTCGAAAGCAGACTGTTTCGCAAAACCGCTATCAACAACATAAACTACAGACGGAACAGTCACTGAAGTCTCAGATATATTTGTGCTGATAATGGCCTTGCGATAGGACGATGCCGATGGTTCCAGTACCTATGTAGAATCAGAAATTGGCAAATGAGCTTTAACGACTAGAAACCTTAATTTGCTCGTTGTGATGTAGGCCAGAGTACATAGGCAACGCTCGTAATGGTCGAGACTTAGAATCCGTTTCACTTCGTTCACGCAGCAAGAATGTGACTTGATCAACCTTAACAAGTACTTAGTCTTCATTCGGGATAAACACATGGGGAAAGCACCTCATCCTTAGAGGGCAGAAACACGAGAATGTCACCCGAAGGCAGCCGAACGTGTATATTCATGATCAATTCAACACAGTCTTGAATATAATTGCGAATAGGTTCAGAAGCATACAGGGCCTGAGTTTTCAATCAGCAAAATATACGAATTTTAACACAAACATGGAATTACTTGAACTGGATAGAGAGAATTTTCAACACTGACTACAACCGCAGTTGCATCTTCATGGCTTCCATTCGGATTCATTTCGAAGAAATCTTTGAAAAGGTCGGTATCTATGGTGGCCGATGAAATCACAATCCGAAGATCTGGGCGCCGAAAGCAGATTTTTCTTAACAGCCCCCTAAAAAGCGGTTATTCCACTGAACGACACTCAAACAACTATTACAGAAGCACATCAGTTTCCATGGTACGTTCGTGAGCTTCATCGATAATGACGACAGAATAAGCGGAAAACAGAGGGTCTTTCATCAGTTCAGCAATTAAAATACGATCAGTGACAAACTCGATCTGTGTATTGGCAGATCGACGATCTTCGAAAGGCACCGAGTATCCAACAATACCACCGATCTCGACTCCCATCTCCTGTGCTACACGAGTAGCAATCGTCACGGCTGATAATCTGCCCTAGCCGATCAGATATACAGCAAAACTACTGAAAGAAGCACTTACGGCCGCGGTTGACTGCAAATGATTCGGTACCCAAGACGGCTCCAACCACTTTCATGCTGAGAAGAAGATTGGTGAACGGCTAAACCAATAACGAATCGGATTACGAGATACTGAGGAATTTGAGTAGATTTGCCGCATCCCGCCTGACCACTAACAACAATGCAGCGAAATTTCTCAAATGCATAAACCAATTCGTCCCCTAAACCGTTTCAACGATCCTGTAAAGAATCAAATATGGAAATTATCCGCATACGATGTTGAAATATGGGAAGCTGCTGCCTTTGGGACGACACCGATAGGTGGGCTAATGGGTTGAACACGACCGGCTGCTGATCAGCACCGGCATCCCTATCGGCAGCAATCCCAGGTGCCGCCGTTCCAGGGACCCAAAACCCAGCCCGGACGTCCATACTCGCAGCAACGCTCTACAACAACTCGAAATTTCCGATCTGCGTGGCCAGCGTCTCGATCGCCGTCTTCGCTCAGCAAGGGCTTCCATAACCGATAACAGAACGAGTAAGAAATAAAGGTAATCAATTGAAAGAGACGAGATGACAGCTGCAGTTGGAAATGATTAAGCTATGAATTTGAAACGTATCATGACTGTCACTGTAAACCTGGTCCTTCTTCAACTTGAATAACCTCACAGGCAATGTTTGTCGTGTTAATATGGCTTCTGGCTGCTGAGGCCATAGCGCTATCACAAGGCTCGACCTGGGAGCTGAATCGGCAGGCAATCGAGCTAGCCCAAAATGGTGATCTGCAGGGGGCCCTGAATAAATTCAATTTAGCTCTAGAAGTACGTTGTCCTACAACTGGTTGACTTATCTAAATGTAAATTTAGACCAGCCCGAAGAATCGGGAGCTGTTTAATAATTTGGGAGTCACACTCATGCGAATGGGGAAACTCCAGCCAGCCTTGGATGCTTTTGAAAAGGCTCTTGATATCGATCCCAACCATCGCGATGCTCTTGATAACCGCCGCGAACTTCTTACCTTCATGGAAAACTCGAAAGCTGGAAAAGCTTCGTTTGAACCGCTTGAGCTTAAACCCAGGTTGAAACTGCCTCGAATTACATACAAGCAGTTGGAGTCGCCGGGATATGAAGAATATGCTGAAGGAAAGAAGCCCTTCATTCTGATTGGGGCAGCGCCTAGTTGGCCCCTATTTCAACAAAATCCGGAATGGATTTTAGAGCACCTGAAAGAAGAATGTTTGAATTCGACTGCCGACTTTTATCCACATAATATGGGTAGGGCAACATCCAGGCCGTTTCTGATACCCTTATGGCAGGCAATTGCTGAACTTCAAAATCCATCGGGAGACTTTCCTGCAGATCCGAATTATCCTGGTACATATATTCAGTGGAATGTCCCAATGGCGGAATGGGGTTTTCTACGAAAACTCATGCATCCGATGCCCAAAGCATTTCGTTCAGATGAACGCTGGTTGCGAGAATGTCTTGTTGACAGCAACCTTATCAATGAATATTCTCTGAAATTACATTGGCGAATGCTGCTGATTGGAACCGAAAAAGCAGGCATGTTCTTTCATAAGGACGTTCTTCGTGGGTCATCATGGCAAGTTCAAGTATCTGGAGAGAAACGTTGGACTTTATGCGACCCAATTGCAAACGAAGCAAAATTATACGATCCTGGGGATATAGACACGTTCTCACCAGACCTAACCAAATTCCCAAGATTTGCAGATTCAGTTTGCTACGATGATGTTGTAAAGAGAGGAGAGATGCTGTTTTATCCTGGCGATTATTGGCATCAGACATTGAATCTGCAGACGCCAACAATTTCTATCTCTGGAACTATTGTGGACAACAACAACTACGAAAGTGTCACAGAAGAATTACAAGCTGAATGCTCATATGGTAAATGGAAATGGCATCTGAGCAACCAGCTTTGCGATGCACTTCAGAACTGTTTTGATCTGTGGGATGATGGACTTTTGAATCTCCATCCGCCTTCCAGGACTTCAGAATTGAAATCTGAACTCTAACAATCACTACTTATAAGAGTATCTAAAAAAATTAAATATAATTTTCTTAAAATGTTATAACGAAGAGTAGTAGCCCTTAAATTGACAAGAAGCTATCTCTCTCCGAAGTGTTTCCGGCAGAATGCAGAGAGCCTAAGATGCATATCGTAGTAGCTCCGAACGCCTTCAAGGAATGCCTAACAGCCGATCGCGTTGGCGAAGCGATAGCCAAAGGATGCCGTCAAGTGTCAGCCTATGCTGATGATGAAACGACCATTGATATAATTCCTTTGGCTGATGGCGGTGACGGTCAGACGAAAGATAGCCGCGTCTATCTATTCTTATTGCTTGAAAACAGGAACGGCTGTAATTTTATCGGATTATTACGGTGCTGGCTGGAAAGACGTTCCAGTACACATTGACACTTGTTGTATGCCAGTTAAAAAAAGTGTCTTAGGCTCATGATCCATTGGGAAGGCTAATCAACTCGGGATTCTCATGCAGCATAGAAAACAGCTTTGTCGTCATAGAAATCGCCAAGGCCAGCGGTTTAGCTCTATTAACAGGTCGCTTTTAATTTATTATCTCGTTTTCTGACCGCATTCAGATTCGGAAAAGGACCCGATGAGAACTTCAAGTCGTGGCGTTGGCGACCTTCTGCGGGCCGCTGTACAACTAGGGATGGAAAATATTACAGTATCTCTGGGCGGATCTGCAACGAATGATGCTGGAGCAGGGATGGCGTATGCGCTAGGTTTTAAATTCTACGACACCAAGGGGAAGGAAATTGTTCCATCCGGTGGCAACCTACGAGAAATCAGGACCTGTCTTTTTCCTTCTGAGCCGAAGGACACGTTAGCACCGCTTTTAGAGTTCGTTGAATTGTGTGATAACTCGGCGACAGAGAGATTTATAACATGCTGAAATTAATCTCTTTGACCGTGGCTGTCGATGTCGATTCTCCATTGACTGGAAAGGGAGGTGCCACAGACAAGTTTTCACCACAGAAAGGTCTTCCAGTAGTAAGTGATGAGAAATGTTATACATAATTGTTGCATAGGAGCCAAACCAGAAGACATGGTGGTGTTAGAAGAAGGACTTCGATCGATGCTGAGGCTTTGGACCCAAGACGCCAACTTTGACAGAAATTTCGACTATATTGGCCCTGGTACAGGAGCCGCTGGGGGTATGATAGCTAAACAGCAAAACGAGCATTGACAAATATTTGCCTTCAGGACTAGGAGCGGGATTGGTTGCATTCTGTGGAGCAACAATGAAATCTGGATTTCAACTCGTCTCTGAAGCTGTGGATCTGGAAGCGCGGCTTTCCAAAGCTGATTTGGTATTCACAGCTGAGGGCATGGTCGATTCTAGTAGAGGAAAGGTAATGAGGCGATTTTATATCAAATGAACCAAATTTAAAACCTTTGTCTAGGTCCCAATGTCGGTGGCTGAACTGTGCCAGAAATTGAACAAGCCATGCGCTGCAGTCACTGGAAAAATGCCTTCGTTGACCGACATTCAGGCATTAAATGCATCTGGTTTGTCGGCTGGGATATTCTGCATCGCTCCCGGGCCTGTCACCCTTCAGCAATCCATGAAGGATTCCGAACTTCTTATCCAGCAGACGTCGGAGCAAATCCTACGTGCTTTCACAGCCAGCAAGCACAGCCAGCGAGAAGCCCACACCTAACAAGCTCCTGAGCACTTGTTATTTCTGTATACACAGCGTGAAATTCTTCGAAGTCTTTATCAACCATAGTAAACATAATACGAGCATCCGGTCATTCAATCTTCCAGACGGACAAGGGTAACGTGACTCAACAGTCGATGGCAGACGAGGGACTCCTGTTGTTGTTTCTAGAAGGAATGTAAAGCGATCTGAACGGCACTCTTAAAAACGGAGGGTTTATATCGCATAATGGCTGCCAAACTTGTCGCCGTTGTTCTATTGCTCTTATCACTGGTTTCAGCTCAAGTATCGTCTCAGATCCAAAAGAAAGTGGATAACGCTAATTCGAAGCTACCAGTTCCTCTTCCAGTTATCATCGGTGCTGTTGTCGCTGTTATTATCGTAATTTTCCTGTGCTGCTGTTGCCGACAGTTTGCTTGCTGTGCCGCATCCACAGCTGCATGTTGCTGTTTGGCGCCCTCTGCCGAAGCTCTGTGCTGAAGAACCGTAACTACATCCTCAATATATGCTTGCAGCGAATCTAAGCTGTTGAAATTTTGGATCGAACACGAATAGTTCGTGGAAGTTGGAAAACCCATATTTCATCGCAGGATAGGGTCGTCCATGATTACCTCACTGCTGCTTGTATATTAAGAAAAACTAGCAACAGCTCACACTGTTGGCGTGTTCGAATGTTGAGCAACGTTCAGGTTATTTATAATAGGACGTAATCATCAGTTTCTGTAGAAGTTTCCGGCGCGTTGTATCTCGGTTTGTCTTGTTGCATATCGAACATCGGAGGGCTGATTGCAGATGCTTCCTTCCAGAAGGTGTCTAACGACTCTCTTGAGTCGATTAAAAACGCCAAGGCAAGGCAAGGGTCTAGATCAGAAACAGGTATCGCTCGTACATAACTGCAGTGGAATGACGACGTCTGTTAACAATGTCAGCAACTATTTGGAGCACGTTTCAGAAAACATACATCCCGGTCCAGCTCATCATCGCTAACAAACTGCTGGTTGATGTGAGGATCGAAATAAAGCAACTGATCTCCACATGTCCCAACTATATACAGCGATGATCGAGGGCGCCCTCCCTATTACAGTTGTGAAAATTGAAAACTCCAATGAAAGTAGAATACGTACAATAAAACCGCAGGACTGCGAGATTTGCACAGCTTGTAATAAGGCTGAAGAATAAACTGGATTTACAAAACGACCTAGTCCTAGCCGCAGGGGAATGACGATTAAAGCTCGATTCCATTTCACACCATCATCGCTGCAAACGCTTAAAATTTCATCTTTATACAAACCTAACTGAGAGTTAGATACCAATAAACACACACCCTGTCTCATTTACCGTCATCGCAAACAATAAAACGAAAATGGTCGAATTGAATTGAGCTTAAACATGAAGCTATCATATGACAGATCTCCGATGGTCCATACCACTGCCCAGCACCAGGTTTACTTCTGCTTGATTCCGTGAGTCGATGTACAGATAGGGCGTGTTCTGGTGTATCGATGAACCATCTTAGCGCTTCTCTTTCACTGCACCAAAACGAATCAATCATTATAAACTGTTGACATCCGAGATGGTATTTACTCAGTCTGAATTCGGAGAAGAACATTTGCTAACAGCATCTGACCGGAACGAATCATGCACCCCCAGCCCGCATCGCTTTCATAACCCAATAACGGCGGAAACCCTTTCCGATAAGTGATCCATATCAAGGAGTATAATCTACAGCCTCTATTATAGACCCATTCAGCAACTGCTAGCTCGCCATTACACTTCACGAGCGGCTTCCAAACTCAAGCCCGATCGCCCAAATATCGTGATCTGTTGGGACGACCCGGGGCTGAAGTCCCCCATGTGTCGCCTGATGTAGTTGGACAGGCTCTGAGCCAGCTCATAAATCATTATTTCGACTGGTTAGAAATGAGAGGTGGACCATGAATCGGCCATTTTACATTACAATAGTCGGACTTGTTTAAAATGCAGCTGCCTTCAACATATCTCGTCACGCAGGTGTGTTGTTGCTGATTTTCGGTTTGATATTCGCCAGCCCCCATTATCGTTCAATTTTACTATCGCAGCAGCGCCTGACGATCGTTGATGGCTTGAGGTCTCTGTTCCGCATGCTCCGCTCGGGCAATGACAAGACACTTTGGTAACCTGCTAGAGCGTGAAACTGTTCGACGGTTACAACGTAGAAGCTAGCTAGCTCTGCCTTTTGTGCTTGCACCTCTAATGCTTTATTAAACGCTCTAAAATTGCCTCGAATACGACCAAAGTTTGTCGAACTCATTTCGGCATCTAATGGTCATTTTTACGAAAACAACCGCTTATTATAATAGTGCAGGCAAATATTCTATCTACAGTAGCTCCCCTCTGACAATCTTCAGCAGCCCGTCAGCTCGCTAGGATGCATTTGTTATTGAAGGTACTTATAATGCTCGGCAATGAACATGTTTTGTAAGTTCATTAAACCCCGGTTGCACTTCGGGAACCAAGACCAGAGCTTAACGAGCTTAAGTCAGGGCTGCCGAGCCCCGAGCCCGTTCATCGAAATTGATTCGCGCCTGACAACTCTGACTCTTCATGAAACCGGTGAATCAAAGTCCAGGTAAAACTGCGCATCCAGCTCTGGGAGCAATCGAGATTCCACGAAGTCGATTTCATTTCGACTTATTTGTAAACTAGTCGATAGATGCCCGGTGGCAAGCATAGAAATACGTCACCGGACGCCTGCTTGGTTGCCGGTGATCTCCTATTACTTCGACACAGGCTACCGCTGGAAATAATTGTGAAGGTTTTCCGCTTTCATCTACCTCCGAACAACGCCTCTTTCCGGAAGCAGTTCCGTAAGGAGTTCGCCGTTCTTGATGCTATCCGAGCGCGCCAATACACGTCACATGAGGCGATTTTGAGGGCTATCAATAACCGTGAAAGGTGACCCAATACTTTTTTTGCCTGTACTGCTGATGTAACTTCAGGGTGGGCGTTATCAAGCTTCTGATCGATCGCGGTGCCGATGTCAACGCCTATGACCGGGACTATCTGGAAACAGCCCTGATGAGAGCGGCTGCTAACGGAAAGTAGGCCATCTTGCACTTCCGAAGCCGACCCGGCTCTCAGCCAATTGATTCAGTCACGAAATCGCCGAATTGCTACTGCATCACGGCGCCCGAACAGACCCGACAAATTCGCAGCACGAAACCGCTCTGCTATTGTCAATCTCGCACGCTCAGTTAGTTACCAGCGCCCTGTTCGTGTCTGCTGCTGCTAATTCTCCCATCAGCTATGAAACAACTTTGCTGTTGTTGCAGCACGGTGCTTTCGTTAATGCCAAAAACGAATTACATGAGACACCACTTATTATCGCCTGCTACGCTGGCATGTACGTTGAAATCTGGACGCTATTGGTTGCTGATTGGATGAATCCAGTGTGAAAATAGTGGAACGACTTCTGCATTATGGAGCCGACATCAGCGTAGCTGACGATCACGGCTGCACAGCCTTGATGGTAGCTGCCAAGAAAGGGCGGTAGGTCAAGGGTGGCACCCTTTTCTTCGTGGCTTTGAGCTGGGTCGTAGAAATGATATAGTCGATCTGCTGCTTCGTCATGGAGCCACCGATGAAGATCGCGATAACGAAGGACGCACCGCCCTGATGCTAACCGCAACTGAAAGCCATCATCATAGGTTCTATTACTACCAAATGGAGGTTTTATTCTTATTGAAATTCAGCGTTGACGTGGCCCGGCAATTGATGGAATCTGGATCGCCAATTGAAGCATTGGATCGGTATGGCCAGACGGCTTTAATCATCGCTGCATCCAAGGGAGAGTACGTCAGTGTATTTTTCATAGAATGATAACTGAACCATTGCTTAAACAGTCAGCAATCCGGGATAGTCCAGAGCTTACTGAAGAGGAAATCGAACGCGAACGTTGTTGATTCCGAGTCTAGGACAGCTTTAATGAGGGCTGTATCTGCAGGAAGGTTCCAAAAGTCTCCAGCTATCTTGTTTCCGATAACTTATTCGTGTCATTCAGTTATAAAGTGACTTCGATGCTCTTGAACTATGGTGCTGCTGTAAATGTGACGACGAGGAAAAACGAAACGGCGCTTTCCATTGCATATAGTCGCGGATTGTAAGAATGTTGAACAGATTTGTAAGTTGTTGTCAACCTTGTTAGTGAGGACATCGCTGCGTTATTGATACATCACGGCGCTATAAAATCCGAGCCTTATCGCATGAAGGCGACGACATCAAGGAGAAGAATATAGATCCAGGAGGGAACTGTTTAATCAAAATAATGTCATTAATATAGTATAGCTCTGACGATATATGTGTCCGCGTAGTTCAGCATCTAATTAAAAATACTGAATGTGAAGTAGGACAAGGCCGATGTGATCCATTTGGTGAGATTCATGATATGGCGAACAGATATCCTATGGTCAGAGCAAAAGATGCAAATGCACATTTGAATCACGTTCAACAAACAGAAAGCAGAGAGCATGTTTAAAGCGCCGCCTAGACGAGCTATTTTCCCGCGATTGCAGCAGAAAACAACAATGGTTGTATAGAAAGCAGCGAATCCGATTAGTGCAGGAATGCGCATGCTGTGGAAGATGTCTTGCTTACAGAATTCTTGAACAGGGCTAAATTCGTTCGCGTTTGCATCCATGACGAACTCGACCAGGAGAAAGAAGCACGTAGAGACGATCACGAACGCGTATGGAATCCAGAGCGTCAATGACCGATACTTCCCCGGTCTGAAGCTATTACCGCGCTCGAGGCTTTTCGACAGCATACACTTTCCAACAACGTTGACTATGTAATAGTCAAGTGTCAAATAGTTTGGTGTGATTAAGCCACAAGACGTAGGGCAAAATGTTGCGGATGAGTTGTTCTCAGGAGCACTATTAATGGCGTCGAGGCCCCCCGACGAAGCGACATAGTTATCTGAATGAATAGAACCGAACATCAGGAACGGAACCTGCGCCTTTTGTCAGTGCTATTATATCGCCCCTGTTCAGTAGCAGGATAATGTTACCATTCCATGGTACAGTATCATTGCTCGGTCGTCGTCTGACTAGACGATGGTCGGCCAATACTTGAAGCTTGGTCTGAGACTTCACTGACATGAGCGTCGTAGCCTTACGATTATCGGTCACTGAATGTTCCTGTTCCTCGCTCTCTTTCCGTCTCGATCCATCTCATCTAACTTTCTCTCGATCTCTGCGCAATGGTGTCAGGTTCTATCGTTAACAAGCTATTTAGCTGCAAGGCATTCAATTGGTATTTTTTGTTTGCCAGAATGCTGCACTTAGCTTTTTTACGCATCTGGATTCTGAATTTATATCAGTGAAGTCACAGGCTGATGTATTGCTGGTTGGACAAAAAAGTCAGAGATGACCTTCTGCATCAGCAGTGCTGGTTTGGTTGTAAAGTTACTACAGAGCTAGTTCCAGAAGTGCTCACTATCAAGCTTTCAACCAATATCCGCAAACGTGTCCTTTCTGCTCGAGTCAGTAATCGACTCACTCTGATGGTCAATTGAATTAACCGCTCGTTATCAATGCGAGGTTGTCGGATCTTTTCCAAATTTATCTCACGATAGTGCGATAAAACGGAAAGCCATTCATACAACTTCGAGCAACCCAAGTTTAAATTTTAAATTGCGAATTAAACAAGCAATAAGCAACACTGAATCAGAAGCAGCATCGTAGTGTAGAGAGAGTGGCGCATCACTGTTCTGCGTCGTTTGCGAATGTTTTCGCCATGTCATGGTGTGCTCTTGATCTTGTCAACGCTATTGGGGACTAGTCTTGCCCAGGATGCGTATGAATCCATGAGTCGCTTGGCATCTGCATCATCCTAAACAACGTTTTAGGTCTAACAACGAGGACAACGATTCCGAATCTGTGTGGATTCAGGTCTGTTAATCTTCTGTTTATTGCTATTGCATTATTTTGACATTCAGCTTGAAATGCAAGCAAGCAGTGTTTCAACATACTAAAGTCTACAAATTTCATTTATTGGTTTTCTTTCCATCATCAAGTTTCATCTCAGCTGATGTTGAAGTAACATTCACCAATGAACTAGCTTTTAGTTTACACTGTTTTAGACAGCGTTTTGGCCTAGTCGGCAAACCGATACAGAGCCGTTCTTCGAAGTGAACTGGCCGACAACCGATGACGAAAACGAGCCAGCCGAATCGGGGCCCCATGTCATCATGCTGCCGCACGATCGCCATTGGGGAGCCCAATTCACGGTCGCTGAAACTGTGGAGAAGTTCCCTGAATTGATCGCACCTGCTGATGTCCTTTCGCTAGAAATTCGCCAAATTCAGGTATCATGATGACTGTCAGAACGGTCAAAATATTCAGGCTTTATACAGTCTAGCAATTCGTACGTGATTGTCCTGGAGGTCGATGATCAGGCCTTTAATGCGACTCGTGCTGTTCATTATATCGATCATATCCTAAATTCTGAAGGGCGCCTTATCAGTGAGAAATGTCACACTCCGTTTTAAATCCCATTTAGACGTTATTGCAGAGACTTTATTACATGAAGCAGGAACTGGGCATAGATTTGCTTCTATTCCATTAGGTACATGTTATTTCTCTTATATAACTCTGCTTTTTTGAGGCTGTATTTAGACATGGTTGATTTCTGGCGATATGACATTCGAATCACTCCGGAAGCGATCGAACCAGGCGCCCTAACAGCTCTTGTAGCTTCTGTAACCGATGTTGATATGATATCGTCTTCGTTCTTCAACATTCCCGGGATGGTAAGTTCTGCGGTTATGAATAAGAAAAGAGATTTCATATCATTTCGGCTAGCGCGCGAAAAAATCGCCTCTCAACGATTGGCTGGCGACGCGACAGAATATCTGGCATTCTGCCAGAGATGTGCCGCTTGGACTAACGCTAACGACACGCTACCTCCGGGTCGTTGGCCAATACGCTCTATATGCAGAAGTAGTGCAGCATGATCCTTCCCCTGAGCCAATAACTGTGGAATTTAATCCTAGTTCCGAAGATACAGAAATTGAGGTCTGAACTTGCCATTGCTCAATTTTATTTTCGAAAATGAGCATCTCGAATTGCTATTTATCGTGTTTTACAGTTTTACTCTTTATTCGTTTTGATTAATTGCTTTTTTTCACGCGTAGGTTATTTTGTCGCATTGGAGTCATGACCAGCAGCTCGGTGGACGAATTCTTCATGTTGGTGGCGGCCAGCGCCGTACTGTTAGCCTTTCAAGGTTTTGCTACCTGCCTTACACTGCATTCTCTAAATGCCTCCTTAGTCCAATATGGTACGATAATGTCCAGAAGGCGAAAATTATTCGCCGATTGGTGGGGAATGGGTTTCATCGGCATCTGGAGACATCGTTGCTTTTGAAATCGGACATTCCTGCCCCTTGTAATGTTTCTCTAATGATAATGGAGTTCCTGCCAACAGGCGCTTATGTCGACCCAGACGAAATTGAGGTATTGCTGTATCTCTGTTTGTTGCATTCTGGCAGTTAAAATCCCTGTAGCGGTTGCGGCGGTTTCGAAATATCGATGTCTCAGTCATTGGCGATCCAATCAATATTGAACATCCAGCGTCAATGTCGACACAAAACGTCGTTTTTATCCATGTAAATAATGTCACAAGGTGCTAAACAATTTCCCGACAAAGGTTCGTTCTGAATTTTTGTTAGAGAAAATTCTGATATGCAATGGTTCAACATTTCCGTTCCTATCCATTTGCGATATCAGCTTCCTGCACACGGGACCAGTTTCATGGATGTCGTCTTCCCCCCTCCCTCCGTGTTCGTTTCGTATTCAGGAACCGAACGTTCGCCGAGGTGCCCGAAAACCGGTTTGTAATCTAGCGCTATTTGTTCTTACACTAATGTTGGAATAAGGCACGATATGGCCTCAACCATTTTTGGTCGAATCTCATTTGCAGCAATGTCCTGGATGGAACAATGTTTTGATAGAAAACTTTGCTGAAGATAGGGATCTGGAAAATACTGGTTAGCCTGCTTTTCGTGTTTATTTATGTGTTGACATGTTTCAGAGGCAAGCGTTCCAAGAGGCAATTCTAGTCAGCACCAGTTTGTACAGCTTGTGACATTTGCGTCGACTTCACTTGGAGCAGCTGTCATTCTCGTCACCATCTGGATATCAAGCAGGTCATCTGCAATGCAATCGAAGCCCGATATTTCCAAAAAAGCCCAATGAAATGTTCAGTTTTTTACAAGAATGTTGCCCTGGTATTGCATTCATAGGTTATCTTTCGAAATCGCTTAGCGATATTTCTCTTTGGCTTGGACTATTTCTGTTGCTAGTATTAGCGAAACGAAATATTGAAAATCCTGCTTTCATACTTCAAATCGTTTGGGTTGCACTTGCTTTTTCACCGATTGCTACTCACCGATTGCTACTCTTCGTTGCTTGAAACTCGTCACAAAGTTTCTTTACCTACCCATGAATCCCGACCAGGATCATGTATGTATTGCTCTGTCGTTGTAAATGACACCTAACTGGCTCTAGAATGCACCTTCGTATCCTATTATGTCAGTCAATGCAGCCGACATTCGACAGATGTCCAAATTAGCTGCAGATTCGGAACGACACCGTCATATGGCGCTTTGCAAATCCACATGTAAAGATTCTCATGTAGTTCAAACGATGTTCAATGCAATGCGACCTGAGGCTTATATCCGACCCCATCGCCACCGGGATATCGAGAGCCGAATTCGTTATATTGTCTTACACGGAACCATCGCCGTGGTGATGTTCGACGAGAATGGACTCATTATCTGGGCCGATAAATTTTCGTCTGGTGATAGGTTTCTAGCTGATATCCCTGGCTGTGTCTATCATACTGTGATTTCCTTGGATCCAGATGCTGTTATTTACATGATTAAGCCAGGACCATTCGGTGGATCGGGAGATAAGATATGGCCGGACTGGGCTCCTGAGGAATTGGAGAAGGACAAAGCCAACCAATATCTGGTCTCGTTGAAATCTAAGCTAGCGCCGTTGATTGAAAATGAGATTCCAATCAGATCTGATGCAAATATTCTAAAAAATATTTCGATTTAAGATCGGATAATGCTGGTTGTTATGATCGATCCAGTTTTCAATCACCTGGTAGCGGAAAAGTTTTGTTGCAATAATTTTTATCGTCTTCCTCAAAAGTTACTATACGAGGACTTCTAAAATTCTTTGCGATGTTATTAGTTGGCGATTCTGTATCCGATCCAGATTTCGCACTGCTTGACGAAAGTAAGATTGAATGATGTTTCTGCGAGACTCGAACTCCTTCGAGTTTGAATGGAGGATGAATGCTTAATAAAAATTCAAACCCTGTTCAGTCTATGCCTCAGCAATCCTTGGAAAGATAAGTTCTGAGTGCTGCTGACACTGAGAACCTGAGAGGAGCCACAAATATCAAATACAGAACAGTGTCGTTCTTGTCCAAGCAACTATCTCGCCAGTCATCTCAGGGTTCCACGACTTTTCGTTTCTTTATTCATCCAATTAAACCTTGCGATTCCAATAGCCGACTGCAAATGCAGGCTGCCAGCTAGGAATACCACTGAGGCCAAATGAATTTGTTGCTGTAATTTTTCATGTTTGCGATGTTGGCAGTGCGTAGCCGCCTAGTATCAGGCCGGCTCTGCTATTGTGTGTCAAAAATCTGTCGATAATGACGGCCGATTGCGATCTCGACCAGGATAATGCCGGCAACCTTGCCACCTCCATGTCTCGCTTGGACGAGCTGATTCGCAAAACTGAGCAATACGCCGCTGGAAATCAGCTCGCTAGTCGCCGCGAAGCCATGAAGCACCTCGGTAATGGAACGAGCGCTTTTCGGCTTCTGCCCAATGATATCTTTTGCAATTGTTGCTGATATTGGCCTTCTAGAAGGGAAGCATCGTGGAAGCGGTGCCAAGACTGAAGAGCAGGAGGATGCTGATATTGTCCAGGACGAGATTCTGCAAGAAGAGGCGGCTGAGGCCTGGCCGACTCATTTCGATAAACAACCGAGCTGTATTGTTGGTGGACAGATGCGGTAACCTCCTTTTGAATCTTTTCCTAAGGGCTCACTGTTGGTCAGTGATTACCAACTAGAAGCCCTTAATTGGATGATTGGGCTGCATGATTCTGGTCTTAATGGCATTCTGGCCGACGAGATGGGTCTCGGAAAGGTTGTTCTTCCTTCTTTAAGCTTCTTCCTTGATTTCGGCTGACGTCCACTAGACATTGCAGAGTATATCCGTGCTTGGATACTTGAAGCAATATCGTGATGTTAAAGATCCTCACATTGTTATTGTCCCGAAATCCACTCTTGGGAACTGGGTTCGGGAATTCAACAAATGGTTTATTGGAGAATGCTGTCTTTTGACATCACTTAATCGGATTGTAGGTGTCCTTCACTCCGAGTGCTCAAGTTCCATGCTTTGAAAGACGAAAGAGCACAGCTGAAAGCGCAGCTTGAAAACTATGGCTCTTATGATGTTGTTGTCACAACGTAACAGTCGTAATCACTTCATTATTGTTTCTAATCATACCTAGTTATGAGATGGTCTCCAAGGAAAAAGGCTCTCTCGGCAAAATTCAGTGGCACTTCATGTATATTGACGAAGCTCACCGTATTAAGAACGAATGCTCCCTTCTCTCGCAGGTTCGTCCTTTACAGATGTTCATTTTTCGCGCTGTAAGTCTCTTGCAGGTTGTCCGAAGCTATAAAACAAAACATCGTTTACTAATCACTGGTACTCCCTTACAAAACAACTTACATGAGCTATGGGCACTGTTGAACTTTCTTCTACCGAATTTGTTTGGCTCCAGCGAAGATTTCAACGATTGGTTTTCAGTGATCGAATCAGCAGAATCTGGTATGCGACATGTATTTTACTCCTCTTCTTCCCTTATCTTCATATAGCGGATTCTGTTGTGAAGCGCTTGCACCGCGTTCTTCGTCCGTTCTTGCTGCGACGACTGAAGAGTGACGTTGAGACAACGCTCTTGCCCAAAATTGAAACCATTTTACATGTCGGTCTGACTGCAATGCAGCGAGAGTGGTGTAAGGAGCTTTCAGCTGGGTTTCAATGCAGCCCTTTAACGGATTTCTCGCCCTTAGATACCAAGCTTCTAATGAAGGATATCGATGCTCTGAACAGCACCACTGGAAGCAGGGTTCGCTTTCTGAATCTGCTGATGCAGCTGAGGAAAACATGCAATCATCCTTACCTTTTTGAGGGCGCCGAGCCTGGTCCCCCTTTCTTTGAGGTTGGGTCCATGTCTTTCTAGATGCACTCTGTTGCCTAATAATACGTTTAGGGTCCTCATCTTATAGAAAACGCAGGCAAATTGGTCTTATTGGATAAATTACTTCAAAGACTTCATGCGAAAGGGTCCCGCGTCCTGATCTTCTCTCAGATGACCAGAATGGTAATCAGAATTCGGTCGCCTGTCCCAAAGAGGTTTACTTTCCGTTCTCAGCTTGATATTATCGAAGATTATCTACGGATGAAAGGACATGAATACTGCCGAATCGATGGTCAGACCTCGCAAGATGTTCGTGAAGAAATGGTAATGCTTACGATCGACCGCCTATTTTCCGTTTTTATTAATTAATCTCAGATGGATTCATTTAATTTGCCTGATTCACCTCAGTTTGCCTTTTTGCTATCGACCAGAGCTGGTGGTCTGGGAATCAATTTACAAACCGCAGACACTGTCATTTTATATGACTCGGATTGGAACCCTCAGATGGACCTTCAAGCCCAAGATCGTGCACATCGAATTGGGCAAAAGAAACAAGTGTACGTTACTCCAACCTATTTGTACGCCACTGATATTGTTTAGTCATGTTTATCGTCTTGTCACGGAAGGAACAGTGGAAGAGAAAATTGTTGAAAGGGCGTATAAGAAGCTCTTCCTGGATGCCCTTGTCATTCAACAGGGAAGGTAGGAATCAAAAGGATTTATGATTTAAGGTTTTAATTGTCTTCAGATTAGCATCGCAGGCCAACAAGCTTGAAAGCAAAGAGCTTTCGGAAATGGTTCGGTTTGGAGCGGACCAGATCTTCCGCAGCAAAGAGTCGACTGTGACCGACGAAGATATCGATGCGATTATGGAGAAGGGAAAAGCAAAGACGGAGACCATAACATCCACTCTGCAAACCAATGCTTCCTTCAATTTGGCGAACTTCTCGCTTGCCGAAAACAAAGGTGACGTGTCGATTTATAATTTCGACGATAAAGATTTTAAGGTAAAATTCTGTCGGTGTTTCAATGACCTGGCATTGACGTCACTTTAGGAGCTTCGGGCTGAAAACCACACTCCTCAAAATGGGTTCTCATTCATCTCTATGCCAAAGCGAGACCGGAAACAGGTCATTGAAATGGACGATTACTGGACCTCGCAGGCAAATCCGGCCGCCAAGCGCGCTTCATTGGCAGAACGTACTTTTAAGCCTAGCGCAAGATATGATTTTCAGTTCTTTGATGTGGAAAGAATACACGAACTTGAACAGGTCCAATTTGAAGGCAGAAAGAAATTGAAACTGCTTTCGCTGGAGCTGAAAGAGAAAGAACGAGTTCAGAAATTGACTCAGAAAGAAGGGGTATGTTGTTCTTTGTATCGTATGAGTGCATGCTTATTCTTTCAGGAAAAAACCTCAACAGAAGCCGTCGACCTGGATGCAGCAGATGGCTCTAAAGAGGTTAGACGATTTGCGCTGTATGAAATCTTCTTTCTTATTGGGTTGTAGAATGAGCAAACATCATCTGCAGACCAGGATCAAGACAGCTCTGTATGTTGCCCAGATTAACTTTGTATTTTAATCTTAGATGTTTCAGAGGCGAACATCGCTTAGGCGAAGATCTCGAAGCAATACTTCGGAGTCTGACCCGCTCGAAGCTCTACTTCTGGTATGTCATAACATTCTATTTTCTGATTATACTAATTCCATGAAGCTTGACAAGGACGCGCAAATGGCTGAATTAGAAAGACTTTCTGGAGGGCTGTCTGAATTGCAGAAGAAGGAACTCCAGCAACTGGAGGTGCGTTGTTCCCATTGTGCAGGTATTCAAATCTAATGATTCTGCATCTAGGAAGAAGGCTTCGGAAACTGGAAAACTCGAGAATTTCAGAACTTTATTAGAGGATCCGAGCTATTTGGCCGAAACGATGTTGAGGGAATTCATCGTACTGTTCAGGTTCGGATAACTGTTGGTCATTGTTGCTTAATTCAATATTTGCAAGTCAAAATCTCTGGAGGAGGTTCAGCGCTACCATTTTGTGTTTTGGCAAAGATATAAGGAACTTCGTGATTGGAAGAAGTACATTCAACTAATTGAGCGCGGAGAAGCTCGCCTTGAAAAGCTGGAATCTGTACGCCAAGTTATCGCTGAAAAGGTATGTTCATGCCCTTTGAAGTTCTGGGCCGGGCTGTTGATATACGCTAGGTTGCTATGCATCGCAATACAATGGAAGACATTACTTTCGATTATACGGGCAAGAATCCAATGAAGGGTTATACCGAGGAAGAAGATAGGTTCCTCTTTTATTCCATGTTTGAGCACGGATATGGCAATTGGTACCTCTGAAATTGGAAAATCCTTGAATATGCTTACAGTTCTTCTAAGGGAGGACATCAAAGCTTCAGTCCGGCGGTCATGGATGTTTCGATTTGATTGGTTCCTCAAGTCACGTCCGGCGCCAGAAATTGGCAAGCGCTGCGAGTATTTGCTGACCCTGGCTACCAAGGTTCGCATTATCTAGTTGGTTTCCTTAGCACACTAAATTGGTCTGCAGGATGTTGAAGCTATGAGAGAAGCTTCAAAATCCCGAAAGCGAAAATCTTCAACTGGTTCTGTTAAGCGGGGAGGTAAAAAAGCTTCAGTTACCATAAAGCGGGGTCGTCCTTCTTTGTCATAATCTTTCAGTTCCAATCATGTTTATCCAAGGTCTTAAGGATCGCGACCAATACTATCGCTTACCAAGGATTTTATTCGTGTCTGTAATTGAAATAGTATTTTATACATTGTTGCTAATATAGCTTAATTTGACATGCTGTAGCCCTGGTAGCGCTCTCCTTTGATTCAGGATAGACCAACCATTGTTGAATGGTTGACTTCAGCGTGGCAGCTCTCCGTCATGAAATTAAAAATGATCAGGCTTGCTACAATATTTAAATTTTTGAAGACATAGGTGCTAATGACACGAGAGCTAGTTTGAATGCATTGGCTTGGTTGACGTCCATAGACACAATAATGCGGCTGACGTCGATTGATGCCTGCGTCAGCGATGATGTAACAGCAGCATTTGCTGAAACTGGAGCGAGCAGAATGTTCCCATTGGTGTCAGTTATGGAAAAATCTGTTAATGTCATCGATAAAGGCGAGATAGCAACAGAAGGCAAATGGAAAGAGAGTGAAGGGCTGGATCTATAACCAAAAACTGTCGGAAGGCGCCGAATGTGGTACGCATCTTGCAAAGGCACGAAAATAATAACTGGGGATATATTGACTGCCAGGGACGATGGCTTCCATTTCAAGTCGCTAGACTCTCTGTCTTCAGGCTCCGAAGTGTTTGGTTTGAATTTTATTGGTAGAGTGCTCCTGAGAATGGTTATATTAGCTGACGAAAAAAAGAGAGATGGTACGACTAACCTATATATCTGAAATAGTCTGATAAAATCGCAGAAAACGGAATCCCAAACTAGTTTTGCAGGCGAAATATTAACCTAACAGAAATTCATAATAGCTCATATATAGGTGAACAACTTACTGAGACATCTCGTTTGGCTGAAATTTCAATATCTAGGAAAGCAGAAATTTCTGTCGACAACAAACAGCGAAGTTGTCCCCGCCGTGAAATATCAATAACAACTCTCATTACAGTGAACTTATGAGCATCTGGAAGACTTCCCGAAGCAGACAGGCGAATGATTTTTAAGGAGAGAACAGCATTAACGAACATAGCATCGAAAAAGCAAAGCGTCCTTGTTGGCCGAAGCCCAATCAGTGATAAACGAAGCTCATTTACAGAGCAAAAATACTGGATGATGTCTGCTAAAGCAGCTCCGGACAAGACAATCAGATAAATGTGATGGAGACAAAAAGTAGCCAGCATATCTTTGAAGGAGAACGAATACCTTTTTGTCTGAGGAACCATCTCGCAATTAAGTTCGTTTACTGAGAAACAGCTGGAAGTCGACGGTTGCACCATTTCCCTAAACATATGCGCTTTTAGTGCCAATGACAACATTTTCACAGTTGCTGAGGAGCAGGAAATCCTTCTGGTCTGAGCTCCATATTCAGCTGCCAAACCTGCAATCTAACAACGATTTCAGAGGTAAGAACTGAAAAGCGACCTTTCGGGTTTTACATGGAAGGAGACAGAGTTCAGATTCGAATAGAGTTCATCTTCCTTCCAATCTGGCATATCTTCGATATGAAGAGTTAAACAGAAATTTCCAAGCACTATCCCAGATGTGGAGTTGAGCTTCCTCACTAATGAGGTTGAGCCTTTCTTGGGTTTTTCAATCGGAATGAACTTGAACAGTTGTTCGAATAACACGACCGATGACGAAGACTTCAAATTTAAAAGCACCGCTGCCGATCGTATAAATATAGTATTGTACTGGTTGTCCTTGTCGGCAAATGAATGCAGGCATATTGAATTTGAGTAATCCTGCACTCGTTCTCTTATGGGAACGAAATGCGTATCAAACCCATGTCTCTCTAATGATTGTCGAAATTTGTCCGAAAGATCTGTTGCAGAGAGTTGAATATTCAAAAAAGGCATGAACTCCTTGCAGTCGTCATCCCCAGTTATAATAAGCAATGGTAACAGGGTAGATTGATCAACAAAGTTGAGAGATTGTAACGAGATCGAAAGTCGCTGATGTGAAATTTCTTTGATTGCAAGAATAGACAGATGTCTAGCATGCAGAGTGGCGAACATGAATGATATTGAATAGAAATGAAAAATCACGGATGGCGCTTGAATTGAAAGAATCATAGTATCGCTGGGCATATATTCACCTGCATGTGGTTAGTTTTCAGGAATGCAAAACGAATCAGCATACTAATATCAACCACAGAATTATTGTCAGGGGGCACAGCAAGGAGATCCCAAGCCCAAGAGCCCCAGGAATTGCTCCTTGGTTCGTCTGAGGCGATCGACATCCCTCTGAACATGTATAAGTAAACATTTACAGTGTACAGCTTGCGAATACCTAGAAGTGGCAGGCGCAACCAAATCAACCGGATGTTTCGTAGATGTTGATTGAATCGATTGTGACATTGCCAACAGCAATTGAATTTGCTCAGCAGAAAGTGAAATTTCGAGAGGCGAAAGAGCTAAAATGTCTGCCTAAATGGAATTATAAAACCTGTCCAAAGGAAATCGAACAAATCTGTTACTTGAAGTTTTGGTCCTGATTTCGGGACCGGTGTCGAGATCGCAGTCCTACGAACGACGCGAACAGATGGTGTTCGATACATTCTTATCCGAATGTCAAGATCTGCTGATAGAATCAGCTGCCACAGGAAACCATGTCTTAGAGAAATTTCCAACCTAGGCCTCTCAGCACCGTCCGAGTTGCATATGATGGCCGGCCATGGCTACGTTCCTGTAATCTAGCTTAGAACTCATAGTTTAGGTTCCCCTCATCCTAACATCTTGAAGAGAAACTTCTAATGTACACAAAGAAATCACGTAATGAGTGAGACGCCACGGGGCAGAAGGAGGTTCGATCTGAACAGCCTCCCATTCCACGTTGGTCGGGCGAACATTTGCCGACGCAAATGAGATCTGAAGACAGCCAAGATCAGGACTAGACAATGTTAATGATAGATCTTCGATATTGACAACAGCATTAGCAACAATACGTTCTGTATATCTAGTGTTAGCGAACCTTAAAGTAAGCACAAGAAAACGAACCTAATAGCGACTTCGTCCATGAATTCGATTCACCTCCTTGGTTAACCGATTCGTTGCTATTGCCTTCGATTTCGATAAAATCCGAATCGATGGCACCGTCTTGAAGGTTTGGTAATGTGCCAGGTTCTTCCTTGGGTTTCGATAGCTCCCGATCTATCGAAAGCCTGATCTTCATTTTTGATAAAGTAATTTCTACACTTTTTGTAGTGATCGAGGTCCAGGGGATTCGAATCTGAAGCCTGAGACGATTCGTATAAGCGGTTCCTTGAACGCAACTCTACACGAATTGCACTGTACTTTCCAATCAAAGCGTAATCAATTCGAAGTTGTTGATCATAACCTAACATACGCTTTACATGCGTTAGAACGAAAGAGAAAACAAAAGGTAAATCACCCACCTGTAAAACATCCAGTCGTAATTCAACACCCTTCAGCACAACGTCTCCGCCTGAAGCACTTTTCAGAATTCCCCACGTCAGCTATTTAGTCATTAATACTCCAAAGCGAAAGATTCAAGTCCGAATCAATCTTATCGAGATACTGGTTGGCGAATTTCATTATCAAGCCGGACAGCGTCCGCTGCATGCTGCCCAGCATCTTGGCTGTCGTATTTTCCGTTCAGCCAGTCACTAGCGGGGAAGCCAAATGAGCGCATTCAATCGAAACATGCCACGACGATGGCTACAGAGATGTCGACAATGCCGATATAAATGATGGATTTGTCAATGACGATCGCCGAAAAGCTTTTACGCCATCGACACGGAGACAGTGGGTGCAGCCCGCCCTATGTCGTCTCCCATCTGGAATCGTTGTCATTATCCCCCCATGTGGTCTGGCGTGTAAATACTGACTAGGACGCCTATGGGCAATGCCATATGTGCTCATGCAGAATTCAGCTCCACATTCACTGAGATTTCTTGTAACGTCGAATCAGTGAGGGCGTCGCTGAAGGGGAACAGCCCCAGCACTCTTCATATTGCTATTGATACCATCTCTTCGACCTATTTTCAGAACCATGACGTCGCCGTCTCAGTTTGGTGCAGTTTGATCATCTGCTGCGATTTGCTTATTGGTGTTAGATAGCCTCCACTTCAGTGAAGTCTTTGTGTAATGGGTCTGAGCGGGATTTGCTGAAACTACGAAATGGCCTGTCATTTGATAAAAGGAGGAATGGCGCCCACTTAATTTTACGCCCTTTAATTGCCCTCATCGATATCGATTCCTTGAACGCTGGTGCTGAAGTTGTTACTGCTGCCATACCACTTCTTCCACCGAAATCTGTAGCATCCCCGAATCAGGCAGTTCAACCTGCCTTGGAAAACCTTTGTGTTTCTGTGGCCTCAACTGAAGTTGCAATTGCCGTCGACCCTAGTGCTGCGTTTGCTTTGTCTTTCCAATCAATGGAATATCACTATAACTGTTCCTGTCGAGGAAAGCTCAGCGGACGTGTTCGCATCAGTCGACTCAAACTTCTGACGATATTTTGGAAAAAGGAATGCGATGATTATCGAACCTCGATCTCAAGTGATATCGATCTAGAAGTAATGCTAACTCCCAAGCTGGATCAAGTCGCGTTGACGCTGGAATCTGCTCTTACTTTCACTATCTCGTTTGCCATGATCGCGTTAGGTCAGAGGCTGCTCTCCAAAGTCGCACAACAGAAATTTTCTGCACAGAAACCCAACAAGACCGTTACTCCTAGGCTCGGTTTGAATATGCGATTTCACAGTATTGCTTTGGTAATTACTGGCGACAATTTCGACAGTATTACATTAACTGTAGCCCATATAGATGTGGGCAGCGAGAAAGTAACAATTGGGAATGTGGCCCTTCTGTATTCGGATCGTACGAACACGTCTTCGATTCTGTCATGCGTTTCTTCACCCGTCGCGTCCATCGATATAACTTCTAATTCCATCCTCGTAGAGCTGACAACATTTCGTGTTTGCGTCCCGCTTAAATTTCTAGCATTCTTGGCCTCTGTGCCGTCATCACCAAGCAACAGCAACGTGGAGGCAGCGGAAATTATAATCTCTAAGCGGCGAAACTCATTACGTATTTTATTACCACTGTTCGATTTCCGACTCCAAGAGCAAGAGCAAACTTCAGTGTTAGCAATGGTTCAGATTTCTGACCTTTTTGCTCTCTGTTTGCCAACGATAAAAGAAGCTGACCACGTCTACTCTAACACGAACTCATTACGCTGCACGTTCAGCGTAACCATTGCCAACAATGTTTTACTTCAGCAAACCCTAATAAGTCTCGAGCAAGTTTATTCAACCAACGAATTTTCAAGGCTCAATAGTTTCTATCCGGTGTCCCGAAGAGAGTCTTTATCAGTTTCTACAGATTCGATCAATATTCAGCTCTATTCTGAACAGATCAAGCCGATCCAATCTATCTTAGTGTCGCTTAACGGTCTTCCATCATCCCAAACTCGCAGCGGCCGCAAACACAGCATAACGGCACATGTTTCATCTCATGATGATTTACGCTCGCTTTATATTGACGATGGCGCCTTTGAGCCGAAACCTGGTCGCATCACGCTGTCAGATAATGAAATCGCATGGTGCTATTTAACCTCTCGCTGTATCACTCATGTATCTCTAAGCGCTTTACACATTGCATTTGAAACTACGTTGACGCTGTAATCAAATCCTAGTTGTCTGGGTACGTTTGCTAATTTGGAAACAGATCTGCCGTAGACGTTGTCACCAATGAACGTTTTATCGTTGATCGAATCAGAGTCGATTTAAATCGAGCAACCGCGCATCAAGTCGTTTACTCTGTAATTGCGGAATCATGGGTCATCTCATGGGCAGCATCGTCGCTATTAACCCCAGCTGATCTTGTGCAAATCATGCGAATTGATTCGATATCAGGGCCCACCGTTTCCAGTAGGTTGTTTTGAGACATTTATTGCCCATGATTGCACTATCACATTAGCCTTAGTTCCTTGTAACTCACATTATTATTGCTGCTTGTTGAAATCGCAAAGGAAAGTTCTGACTATGCCTTGAACAGGAATCGCATCTTTAATTGTGCCCTCGCTATGTGTAACGTTAACATCAAGGAAAGACGGTTTGGAAGCGGATCATGCCATAATATCTGCTGAAGAGCTGCGCTCAAAGGCATTTACGACCAACAGGCTTTCAGTTATGACCATGCATATGAACCGTTTCAGGGGGAGTATTTTCCGGTATTCTGACTTAGCCGAAGTCCCAATTGCCTTGACACATGAAATTGGCATTCTAATGATCAATAACGCAAATTTTCCTGGATCTGTAGTTCCGATTATGTTGCAGCAGTGCGAGAAATCTCGGGTGGTTAAAGTATCAATATCGAAAAAGCTGAGGTTGAATGTCAGCAGTTATGGTATCGATGCACTTTTATATGCTATTGAATCATTTCGTGATACACCTCAATCCGTGCCATTCGATGCAATCATATTCGCCGCCAACACCACAAAGCCTCATCACTGTAGTCAGATTCTCCTTCGTAATGATATAGGTGTCCCCATTCAGTATCGGCAGGAGGGTCAATTATCAACTGCTCTGTTATCACCGGGAGAGATGCATAACTTCACTTGGCCTTCGTAATTTTTTTCATGCTTGATGACGCTTTTCTCACTTATGATAGGGTCATGAGGCAACAGTTGCGAATATCCTGTCATCCTGGAATATGGTCAGATCCTTTCACTCTAAAGAATGCCACTGCAATTCGTTTACCGAGAAAGCAAACTTTCACCGATTTGCTTTTAAAGCAAGATGCGGCTCTGTATTCGTTCGATGCTCAACTTCATGTCGCATCGAAATTGACTTTTGCCCTTGAGTTGAAGATTATCACCATATCGGATGACGATTTAGAAGAAACCTCTACCTATACCCTGACATTATTGCCTGAATCAGGAATCACACCAGTTCCTTTATGGCTGCCAAACGATCGGTCTGTCAATATCGAATATCAACTTCGTCCATGCATAGATGGCATCGAATGGCTCTGGGTAAGAATAGAATCGTTTCAATTCCACTTTTCCTGCTCGTTTAATTCCTTGGATGCTTCTGCTTTGCCTCTCGTCCTTGGCTTCTTTTTTTATCTTTGTGTGATCTTTTGACTTAGTCTATAGAGTACGTTATCAACAGGTAGCGTGATCGTTTTTGAAGATGTTGACGGAAAGCACAAGCGCTCCGCCTGGCTGCATTCTGATGGTCGCACTATACGCCTGGCTCCTGCCGTTAAAGTCACTAATCAAACCGAATCAAATCTTTTCGTTCGTCTTTCTCAAACCGAGCCAATTCAAATTGATTCCCATCAATCTGTGCCCGTTTACGATTTTGATGAGAGATTACAATTGGCGGCTGCCATTCACATTGAAACCATTGATGTTGCAGAAACCGCTCTCCTCCTATTTCCGAAGGAAGGCGAATCAGTTGCAACGTGCGTAATGTTGCCGTCGCAGCAAATGATGATTGTAGTTGCTACGTTGGATCCAGATCAGGGCTTACAGCTTGACCTTTTTTCCAGCGTCACATTCCGCAATCTGACAAGCCAGCCTTTCTCTGTGCTGGATCGCAACGACTCTGAGATTTCTATAAGCCCGAACGGTGTCGTCTCGACTTTTTGGGCAAATCCAATCGATGCTCGCTTTTACGTCGTCTACAGTGATGACGCTTTACGCAGCCAACAGCTTCACTGCAAGAGGTAATGTGCTACACATTCGCTTTTGACGTAGTTGCTAACCTTATTTACTCAGATCGGGATCTTTTGCTATTGATTTGTGTTCTGCTGTCAAGCTTAGTGTTACTAGGATTGTCATGGTAATTCATCGCGTTTTTGCTGAATTCATTTTGTTCATTATTTACGTTGCAGTCAGTATCATGGACCACAAGCACATCATCGAAATCGTACGACTCATCATCACGATGCGAGATAACACTGCAATCTCGATATTGCTTACATAATCGCTGCCCCTTCCCCATCTTTGTTCGTCCAGAATCACCAACGCCCGATGCTATCGAGGTTATTACCGGTAACAGTCTTTTGTGGAAGCTGCGCCTTCAAATATTTACCTTTCTGTAGTGGCTGCCGGAGACAGCCATGATATTTTGGGCTGGTGTCTCGGTGCGCCTCCAATCCAGGCAATACGAGAGCCTCCTTCATTTGAATCTGGAGCCTGGCTATCTGACAATTCAGCATTGCGTCTGACCCGATCAGCCGCTGATAAAAATCGATGGGGATGGTCAATGCCAATTAATTGTTTTGCAGGAGGTATCATTCTCTACTTAGATGATTTCTGGCTGATATTGCCTGGTAGAGAATCGTCAACAACGAGCACTGATTAAACTACGTAATCGCCAATCCGGCTTCGATATCGTTCTGTCGTGTGTTCGATTACGCGAAGACCATGTCACACATCTGGTCTTGCTCAAGTTCTGACAATTATTCAACTTTGTTCTATTACTAACTCTGTCATAGCGATGTGCAAGTTCCACTCGTACTGGTGAACGCTACTCCATATAAGCTCTCATACTTTGCATCATCGCTGAGATCTCCTACTCCGTCAAACCTGAACTTCATTAAAACTGATATCGAACCACATCAAAGCACTCAGATTCCTCCTGGTAAACACAACCATTACTTTCTTTTAAACTAACTAGAAAAACAGAGGTATCCGAAGATGAGCGGATCTTCACGAATGGCGTTACGCCAATGGCATTGCATATTCGTGGAGTCGGTACCGAATGGTCTCCAGAACCCATTCTGCTTCGTAATGGTGTTCGTGCTCAATCTTTAGAACTGCCCTACATATCATCAGGGTCATTGCATGTCCCGCAACCTCATATGCTAGGAAGCTCGCCAGCTCGAGCGGTCAAATCATCCAACAAACTGTTAGCTCTAGAGGTAAACATGAACTGTTAACATTTTCGACGGCTCGTTTATTTTCTTCATTATATCTAGCTTTTGCCATAATTTTGCTATAAGCTTGTTTAGCTTTGAATAAAAGTTCTCAGATCTGTGAGATAATCCAATAATCATGTTGTTCAAGGTGGATTGCCTAGACCGGAATGGGACACTGGTTACAGTGATCGGTGTAAAAGACCATTCAGAAGAAGCAGTAGCGCTTCCAGAACACTCGTCGATATTGGAGATAGCTGCAGACTGTATTGAGGTATGCTTCCTGACGGCTTCAGCTGGCGCCGGATTCGCTGTCATTCTCGAGGATGTGGCCCTTTGCATAAATCAGCAGTTTGAACGGGTGTTTGAGTGTTTCTCATTTCGATTTGCAGTTAACAATTTCTTAGCGCTATGCCCGGATTTTACACGAACTCTCGAAACCGTTTGTGCCTTGCCGAACTGCTTCTCTACGAATTCGTTCCTTTCAACTGGAACACACGGCTAATCCTGTCGAATATCCCATCGTCGCGCATAAGGCAGATCATGAGAGCAACAGTAGTTCCATTGAAATCCTTGTCTGTTTTGGTACCCAAATTGATTCGAATGATGAGCACCAGCAAACCCCGCTTATGTATATTATGCATGCGGTTCATATTCAGGTTGGGAAGATGCTCCCTTCCTCGCTTGCAATGACCTCTTTGTGCAGAAATTGAGTATCTCGTTAGCGCCTTTTCGCTTATATATCGAAGACGCCTTCATATCAACGGTAACGGAATTCATCCACGAGCTCACGAGATCAATTTTCAAGATATATGGCCAAACGGAATCTGCTTCTCAACCTGTTTGAACCCTTGTGCTAATTGCTTCCATCCAAATGACAAAGATCTAGGTGCAGGCTAGCGTAGGATGGCGCTCGGATCCGGAATTCGTTGCCTTATTAAATAACTCAAGTAAGCCTCGATTTGCTGTGCACCATTTATATATCAGCTCTATCGAACTCAGGTTGGTTGTGATATCTGGCTATTTCTTAGTATTTCTTGTTATATTGACTGTCAGATTGACGTATTCCGGGTCTCGGCCGTATTTAGCCTGCCAGTCCTTACCGATCACGCTTGCCGCTTTGGAGCTATCGTCGGTTCTATCTCCTACTGACCGTCTGATCAAGGAGCTTTCTGCGAATTATCTCGCCGTAATTCTTCTTCGTTCTCATATAATCTCCTCTAAAGTACAATCAGGATGTGATCATGATTGCACCAGTTCTGTTCGGCTCAATGGATTTGTTGGGAAACCCAACGCAGCTCATTAGCAGCATATCTCGAGGTATTGGAGATCTTGTCAGATTGCCAACTCGTGCCTTGACTCAAGGTAGCCTCTACGGAACTGTTCATGGCATTTATTCTCAGCATTCTTAGGGCCAAGGGCTTTAGTTTGGGCTACCTTGCAGGGTGTCGGATCACTGCTTCATAATATGAGCGAAGGAACTTTGACTTCAGTTAGCGGATTTGCCCACAGTTTGGCTCGGAATGTGGGTGGAGTTTCGCCTGATCACTACCATCTTTTTCAAACAAATCGCAATTCAGCAGCTGTAAATCAGTTTCTGACTGCACTGCTCGTTGTGCTAACCTGGTTCAGATTCATCAACGTGGGATCTCGACAGGGCTGGTTAATGGCGCCACCAGTCTTGCTACGGGCTTGGTATTAGGCGTAACAGGTTAATACACGAATTCTCCATCCATGCTTATCATGTGAGACTAACGCATGCTGACAGGAGTTGTCAGTGCACCCATACGTGGAGTTGCCCGCCAAGTAGGTTTATTAATTTAAACATTTTAAGGTAATTAATGTATATAGGGTACATGGGGATTTGTAAAAGGCGTGGGTGCTGGGCTAGCTGGCCTAATCACAAAGGTAAGATTTGAGTGGTCTCAATCTGACCTTATAATGATTATTAGCCCGTTTCTGGAGCGTTGGATATGGTTAGTGAAACTAGCCGAGGAATAGCTGCTAGTGCTGGTCTGTCACCAACCTTTCCTGCGCTTAAGTACCAGCAAGAGCCAACTGCTCATGTAAATCATCTGTTGATCTGATATTGACGGATTGTGATTGTATATAGGACGATATCTTTGGCCAAATTTCAACTCTACGTTTGAAAGCAATATCGCAGAATATGCAGGAGAGCTACAGAAAACACATTTACGCCAATAGCGTCCTTGATGCAGGTTCTTATTATATTATTGTATTATTATGCTTTCTGTGATTATCACCATTCGTTTGTTTCATAGCTGTCTTACATCGCTTATTTGAATCTTTAGATGGAGCATTGTTATACGAACGTGCGTTGATTGTTTGCACGCATGCAACAATGCATATAATAGCTCCTGGATCGGACCGGGTTGTACAATCTTTGGCATATAACCAGGTTCAAGTGAATTTCTCGGGTTCTCACTCTGTTGAAGTTAGACATAAGGGAGACGTTTTGTTTCATTTCAAGACAGACCATACGACCAGACAGTCGTTCGTCAATTGTATATGCCAGAGTCTTTAGCACAAATGGAATGCATAATGGCTGAAAACAGGACGATGACCACAGTTTATGCATCCATTTGAAGGTTTGATATGAAGTCTCGTCTACACGGAGCAATAAATCGCCTGATAGCGGTTGCTTTGTGGTTAATGCTTAATGCCATTGTTTAATTCATTTATACTGCCTCAGCTGTCCGTTCCAGTATCACTTTCACATCAGACTCGGAATGCTCCAAAGCGAGAGCATAGATATCTGAATAATTACTGGCATAGTGAACACAGATCTCGCCTTTCACATAGTTAGGCAGCTCTTCAAACTCGGCCTTGTTTTCTGCTGGAAGGACAATATCAGTACAACCAGACCGTCGAGCTGCCATGACTTTCTCTCGAACGCCTCCGATTCGTAATACTTTCCCGGTTAAAGTCACTTCACCAGTCATGGCTAAATTGTTGGTGACTGGGCGGTTCAAAGCCAAAGACAATAAAGATGTGACCATTGCACAACCGGCGCTTGGTCCGTCTTTCGGGGTCCCACCGCATGGTACATGCATGTGAATGGCACATGTGTCCAGCACCGAATTTTCAGGGTCGATTTTGGCTAAAAATGCCTTTGCGTATGACAATGCAATATTTGAAGATTCGGTCATGACTTCACCCAAGTGTCCAGTAGTCTTTAGCGACGCCGAACCTTTGCTTGCGATGCTTTCGATATATAGTGTTTGCCCACCATGAGACGTATATGCCAATCCCATAACAACTCCAGGAGGTGTTCTGTCATGATAACGATCGCTCATGTAAACAGGTAAGCCTACGTAATCGCAAAGATTCTCAGGAGTTATCACGATTTTCTCTTTGAACTCTGCAGCGACCTGCAATGTCACTTTTCGGAAAATCTTATCGAGGTGCTGGCGAAGATTACGAACACCCGCCTCCCTGCAGTATCCTCGAATTAAAACACCAAGCGCTTCCTCAGTGATTTCTGCCTTTTCGTCCGTGAGGCCGCAATCGGTGAGTGCCCGAGGCACCAAATACTTTTGAGCAATGGCAATCTTTTCTTCCGTTACATAACCAGAAAGCGAAATGACCTCCATTCGGTCCAACAACGGCCGAGGGATCGTTTCCAGAGTGTTGGCGGTCACTAGAAACAGAACTTTGCTGACATCAAAGGGAACGTCCAGATAATGGTCCAAAAACGAATTGTTCTGCTCTGGATCTAACACCTATAAACATGTTAGCAAAAATAGCATTCCAAAAAGACAATAACTCTACCTCAAGCAAAGCTGATCCGGGGTCTCCGTTAACGCCCCTTCCAACTTTATCGATTTCATCGATAAGCAAAACAGGATTGCTAGTCTGCGTCACTTTCAAAGCCTGGATAAGCTTTCCAGGCATGGCGCCGACATAAGTTCTTCGGTGCCCTTTGATCTCAGCAACATCGGTCATACCGCCAACAGAGAACCGGAAGAATTTCCGATCGAGGGCTCGGGCGATCGACTTTCCAATACTCGTCTTTCCAGTGCCTGGTGGACCAACCAGACACAGAATCTTGCCATTGACGGTACCTTTCAAGCTGCCGACAGCAATCAGCTCCATGATGCGCTCTTTAACGTCGTCCAAACCAAAATGGTCGTCGTTCAGGACTTGCCGAGCTTTATCCAGATTGAAATTCTCAGGTGTAGAGACACCCCAGGGTAAGATAGTAAGCCAATCCAGATAATTTCTCGTGACAGCGAATTCAGACGATGAAGGCTCTAGCCCGCTCAACTTAGCACATTCCTCGTTGATCGTGCTCTGGACGGGTTCAGGGATTTGTCGAGTGCCGCATCGAGCTTGGAATTTTGATAGCAGGACGTCTTTCTCGTCTGTCTCCATGCCGAGCTCCTTCTTGATCGATTTCAATTGCTCCATCAGCACGAAACGTCGGTGGGTTTTGTTGCCGCCCGGGTCCATTTGGCGATGCAATTGCGATTGTACCTCTCCATAAGCGATCTCCTTCCTTAGCAATTGCAAAGTTAATTTCATTCGCTCGGGAATCGAAGTGCATTCGAGCACTGCTTGTGCAGCGGCATTGTCTACATTGGTAATCAGACCAGCAACACAGTCGGCCAGATCGCCGGGATTGGAGACGTCGACTTGCTCGACAATGGTGGAAAATTGCTCCTTAAAGACCGGGCGAAGTTTCAGAATCTCTTTGCAGGCCAAGACGATTTCGTTAGTCAACGCGGTTAAATCTTCAGTGTATGCTTCGTCGGCAATCGTTTCCACAGCAACCTGAAATGGGTCGGTGGCAACAGCTTCAGTTGCATAAATTCTATTCAAGCCGATAACGACGACTTGCGATTGCCCTTGCTTATGAGGAAACACGCGAAGCACCTGGGCTAACAGCCCGGTCTGATGAATATGCTCGATTTTGTTAAAGGAGCAATCGTTCGAGACGTCTTTCGACATAAACAGGCCTACATTCATGGGCAGGCCGTCGCGAAGTACTTGCAAGGTCGAAGCGAACTTTTCGTTCGGTACTACAATCGGGGCAACAATCCCTGGGAAGATCGGCCTGCGATACAGCGGCAGTGCCAGCAGCGACGGCGGCGTCACGAGTCCGCCAAATCGCCGCCTTTGGATCAGCCTCGAGACAGTCATTGCAACCACGATTGTTTATGACGATAACAGCATGAGGACCCACAGACTGTCAGGACAATGCCTGTCCAGCAACAGTCACATCCGTCATGATTGGGCACGAGGCGCAGCCAGCATCACTGACCTGAATACGGGCGCGGCCTTCATCGCCACTCTGAGACAGCACCCTTCTGCCTTCTATTCGGTTCTGGAATCGACGCGTGATATCGAACAATATCTCGTTCTATAAGCGCTTCCAATTTACAATCACAGCTGAATTACCAGCTAAAATTATAAAGTACTTACCCAGAGATCGAGTTTGCATTGAAGGAAGATTCATAAAGCTGTCTTAAAATTAGCAAATTCCGATTTATTGAACGGAGATCTGGTTTTTGTATAGTATAAATGAGAGGGCATAAACACATTTACTGAGAAACGGCCTTGAACGAAACGATCATGCGGATCCAAACAGCAGTGTTGGGATCGACACCTTCAGGGGCCTGCAAGACTGTGACGAGAACGTCCTTGTCACCAGCGGCGAAAGCCTCCTGAATGCCATTGGACATTTCTTCGTCTTCCGGCAATTTAACGTCCTCGATGGGGTTACCATCTTCATCCATGATGTGGACGAAGCCATCGGCAACATCGATGACCTGGAATTCAGTCTTTGTGACAATGGGGACCGAGACGTTGTGGGAAGTAGGAGTCATATCTTCATACTTCTTGTTGGTCAGCACATCAACACCAACGATGTTCATCTTGGCGTGTCCGTGCTTGCCGGTCTTCGAGGTCGACATCGACATAATCTACATACGTCGGTTAAAAACGATATCGAAGGGAGTCCGGGCCGTACTGACTTTGCATGGGTGGCCCTTGATTTGGATGTATCCTCCCTTCTTCAAGCCGCCCGCCTTCAGCGGCGTCATCTTGGCCGCATTCTCGCCCGCTTCGACGTCGCCCATGATTTATAAAGACGACGATCGGGTTTGAATCGGGAACTACAAGTCCGTTACGCAGTCCGAGTTGTTATGGGGCCCAGTACGAAGGTATTGCGACGCCCCTATTATCGGCAAGTCTCGACGCTTCCGGGAAAGGAGTGGCGACTGTCGTTCGTCGAGTTTTCCGACAGACACCCGAGGCAGGCGCCGATGTAAGCACCTTTGAAGGATCCGCTACCTCCGACTTGGCGCGATTAGAACAAATCTCTTTAATCCACTTTCAATCTGTTATCCGAAATTGGTGAATTGTTCGGACGTTTTCGTTGTGCTTTTTGCCTCAATGTTTTAACGAACAACAGCAACTCAAAGCCTATGTCATAAAAAAGGTTTTAAATCAGACGTATATGCAGTCGCCATGTCGACTCTTGCATTTTGCGTCCTCACATTGCTTTTTATCTATTACGCCTCGAATACAATCAGATTTAGTGGGCAATCAAGTATAGCTAGTACGTCATACTGTTAGAAAAACGAGTCCAAAAAGGACCGAGTAATCTTTAGCAGACTTGCAATAAAACGAAATCGTGACGCTTTGCAGGAATGATAAATAAAGTGTAAATATGCAGGAATAACATACTTCATCTTGAATCTGTCAGAATTTGCTGTCGACCGTTATTTTACGGAAAATGTCGATCAGAAGCTGAGTCTAAACATATACTTATTTTGCTAAAGTATATTAGGGATTGACGTCGATTGAAATATTATGTTAGTATGGAAACATGATTAGAGAAAAAAAATGCTATATACATAGGCGCTTCGTAGAGATGGATGATTTGGAAAGCCATCTGAAGGCTACCTCGACATCTTCAACGCATTCTTGTTGGGCTTCGAAGACCTCCTTCGTACAGCATCACTGGGTCGCCTTCTTTTACTTGGCAATACACACTCCTGCGGGCTTATGCTACGACTTCGCCGTTTCTTTGGCTTATCGCCGAGAACGTTGAGCATCTCTTCTGCTTCATCGCTAACATTGTCAATCTACAACATAGCAGCCACCATGAAATATCCTGGACCACCATCGCAAGCATAACTCGAACCTGGTCTAGTGTTTGATATAAACGCTCTACGATCAAACGAGGCTCTTGCTCGATCTGCATGATATGTTCTTTTAAGCGAAGCGCAAGCAGTGCTTCTTCGTACCGGAGATGGCCAGTGATCATAACCTGCTCGACCTCATCATGATCAACATGCTTCAATGGCAGAACGGCCATCATATCGCAGATCTGTGCAGGAGTTAGGGAATATTGAGACGCACGGGCCTGGAACAACGCCACGGCCTGCGACAGACCAGAATCGTCAGAATCTGACATCGAGGACAGGAATGAATCCTAAATGGGATAGAATCGTCACAGAATGGTCAATGACAGAATTGATGGAAGGATGGCAACCTCCAATTAGATGAGTCGGGTGCGTGGGCCGCGCCCCAACCAACACAAGTGGGCTCGTCGACAATTCAGCCGGGACTTTGGCACGTGGCAGCGTATGGCCGCCGATTGGCTTAAAGATACTGTCCTAAGAAATCCGCTTCACAATTTATCGCGGTCGCTTTGATCATATGGGGTCGATCGGTCGTCTACCTTCGATTGTCAAGTGTGGTTTCTGATCGGTACGGTTTCAGGGTTGCCTTACAGTCTCTTGCTTTTACCGTACGTCGAACATTACGTTCAAGTTGTAGCGAGATCCTGTTTACTCTGCATCACTGGTTGATGGTCACGAGTAGCTTTTGTCTCTACGCTTTCTTTGCAGTTGGTCAGTCTCACGTTAGATTTTATTATATTACTTGCGTTGAGCTGAACGCATCCACACAAAAGTGTCCCGTTCAATCTTCATTCATAATTACTATAACCAAACTGCCCAAAGAGAGTTTCTTTCTGTGATTGATCCTGAGCGGGAATTAATCACGTGAAGTTCATCATCTTGAGTGCTGATACCGCCCTGTAAAATGGATGTAAATAGTAACATAAAGGGACGGCAATCCATTCATACCAGTAGCAGAGATTTCAAATCCCGAAGTTGTTGTTGCTTCGAACGATTTACAACCATCCATGTTCACCTTTTTGTCTACGATTAAGTACCAAGAAAGAACCTTCAAAAACAATTACCAGTATGTCCCCCATGAGTTCCGAACAGTCTAATTGTAACTTGTCAACGAAATCCACACAAGATATTGGGTAGTAGGAGCTCCTATAGTGACCATGTGTGTCCTATAAGCCAGGTGCTTAGGAGATAGCACAGCCTGTTGATACTTGATGAAAATCAACGAACTACATCCTTTAAATGATGTGGCGTTACGCTTAATATGTTTCTCTCTTCATTGTTGAATTTGCTGGTTGAGATCCTTTGGGCGATACGTATTCGGTCAAATCAGCCATCGGATCATTTCATGCGGTCGGGCGCTTCTCACAACTGCCAAATTAACCCAACCTTTGGAACAGCAAACCTTTGACCAGGGCTGACTCTCGAAAACTTTTGACCGGGCATCTCTCTGATCTCTTTTGGCCGACGCCGATTTGAAACTATCCTTGTGGTTATCATGGCCAGGAAATTCATAATATCCAGGACAACAAGCCTTAGAGACACCATCGTTTGAGTTGATACCAGAATAAGCCAGATTCATTGACCCAATGTGGTCGCGGATAACAGCCAATGTAAAACGTTATGACTTGAAGGAAGCCTGCCTCTTAACGCCAGCCATGCCCAGAGTGGCCCAATTGACCGGTCTATGATAAACTGAGAGGCTCCTTCAATACTTTGGAAACATTTCGGCCTCAGGCTATAGAGGGGTTCGATCGTTTCCAGGGGATCCCATTCCTCAACGTTGCAACTAGACTGCTACTCTGCAACAGCAGGCGGCGATCAAGCGATGTTTCATCTTGTTTGCATAACTGGAGTAGCCCTGATTGCTGATGATCATGGTGAGCAGCACGCTCCATCATGCATATTGCCAAAACCCTGGATTTGGCTTCTGTAGAACCTTTTGTGAAACGAGTCTGCTCAATTTGGTTAGGGTTACTTGGATTGTAGGGATCGACCGTGTTTGTACCTTCAACTGGTGAGTCGTCTGTTAGGTAAAGTGCAAACACAATCTCTTGCTGTAAGCTGAGCGTACATCGGCTCATTCTCATTACTTGTGATGAGCCCGAGTTGTGTGTATCCCAGTTGGTGCCTATACGCTTGTATTGCCAACAATACGTAGATACTTATATCAAAGCGATTGTTGGTCGGCATGATTATCAACTCCTAACGCCCATCGCTTACCGTAAATTGGAAAAACGTTCAATACATGAAAGTATCCGGTTTAATTATACTATAATCAAACGACTCAGGCAGCCTTTAATTCTTTCTGTTATTGGTCCTGAGCGGGAATAACGACATGGAGTTCGTCATCTTTCTGGAGAGTTGGAGTCGCCCTGTAAACGGATGCAATTAGTAACACAAAAGAGCGACAGTCCTCACATACCAGTTACATCCAGACTCGATAACAGCGTTATTTTTACCTCGAACGATTCGGAACCATCCGTGTTCTCCCCTAAACCAACGATTAATAAACGTTCAGAAGTATAGCAAAGTAGTACCAGTATGTTCCCCATGAGTTCCTACCAATCTAGCAGATTTGTCAAAATAAACTCAAAATGGATCCGCTACTGCAACCTACCCAATACTTCGTGTCGGTCTTGTGATCGTAACCCCATCCGGCAATTGATATAATGTGATTAGCTTCTTGGAACTGATCTATAGTAAGAAGATAAATTGGCAGAACAACTCTTAAATCAAGAACACAGACCAGGAGCGTTGACGATGCCTCCGGTGTAGTCTTCTAAAGCATTAGCGTCAATCTGGCAAGCAATCGGACCACGGGCGTAGATTTCTGCCATCTGACAATTGTTAGATGCAGGAAATAGTCGGTTTAGTAACTACCATCTCCTGCTCTCCGTGCGCTTCGCCATACTCTTCAACAAACCATTTTGGATAATCCTTGACAGGGAAGCAGATACCGGAATCTGGGCTGCAATTTCGGCATTCTATGGTTGGTCAGCGCAAATGGAAACACTTCAAATAAAGCTCGATTACGATCCATGGGATTACACTCGTCGTCTCGGGCTTTATATTGTTGGCACGTATCTTCAGGAATACCATTATCGTGAACCCATTCCTGAATCATTTAAGCACATAGCAAAGTGAGCACAGGAGGTATTTACGTAAGCACCACCGCCATCACCTCCGTTGCATGAACCGGCAACATCAGTACCACAGTTCAAAAGAACTTGGATAGACAGATTGACTGCAGCAAATCAGCATCCAGATGTCACATTCTGAGACAATAGCCTCGTCATTACTCTCAGGGAAAGTAGCGTTACGCTTAATCTTGATTCTGTCAGCAAGCGCAGACAATGTTCCATGAGCCCAGCATGAGCCCTAAAAATGATCGCAAAACAACAGCTTTACATGATCGTGTGGACCTACACAGTATTGAGGAATATGCTGGTTGAGATCCTTTGTACAATAATTCACACCCGAAACATTACGCCAATCAAAATGCTCGGGCAAATCATCCATCGATAACATCTCATGCGGTCGGGTGTTTTTTACAACTGCCAACAATTAAAAATTAGTGCCGACCAGAAAGCAAACGAGACCAGGAACTAACCTTCAAAAGTTCTGCGACCGGGCATCGTCCTGATCTCGCTGCGTCGAGGACGATTGGATGAAAATCCTGTTGTTACCGTGGCCAAGATAGCTACATTAACCAGGACAACAAGCCATAGAGACGTCATCTTTGCCAATGCAACTAAGAATGGACCAGGTCAAAAAGAGCCGACTCGGTTCCGGCTAGCACCCAAAGTGAAACGTTATGTCGCCAAGGGGTTGCTCCTCGACGTTAGCCAACGCCGCCCTGAATTGCCCTTTCATGGACTGATTCTGTTACATTGGTGACGATCCTTCAAGACATTCGGCCTAAACGTTTACAAGATTCGACTCATGGCAATCAGGATATTCTATATCTGTGTTTTTTTCCTACAAAAGTGCAACTGTAGACTGCGATAAACGACCTTTCCATGCTGTTCACCTGGTTGCAGCAGCCATCAAGAGAACTGATCATGGTAAGCGTGATCAGGAGTGTCGTCCAATTGCTGAATAGGCTTCTGCTTGGAGCTATTGTGGGTTCCAAGATAAAAGTTTTCAAGCGAACGTAAAGCTCCTCAATCTCACATCAAGAAGTAGCTGCTCATTTTAGAATGTGATGGTAAATTCGATGTTGAAATTTGCAAAAGTTAAAAAAATGAAACAATCAATGCATGTGTATCGCCAGACTAAGTGAAGTAACAGTATCGATTTGATTCAGTTTCTTAATCGTTTTCCGGAATCTCATTCGTTTGCTGTCGTAGATGCCAGAGATGTTTTAAGAGCTTCCTTGACAGCTCATTCTGATGAGTTGCTTAATCTATAAAAAAGTTTGGTAATTGTAGTTTATAGACTAAAAACCAATCCGAAGTGAGAAATTGGCTTTACTACAAAGCCACCAGATGATCTTATCATCCTTCACTCTATTATCTGTATCGCCCAGCCATGCTATTTACGTCTAAGCTCGCTGGAGGCTGGCAGGTACCTGCTACGGAGATGTAGTCGGTGGCCCAGCCACCCCATCTGGGATTGAGGGGCCACCCCGAGCTATGGATGTCCCATGGCAGTCCTCATGTAATCTGTCTCCAGACGATGATCTCATCGAGTATTCGGTGAAGCGCTGGGCCCCATTCATATGTCGGGAGCAGCGTCGCATCGTCTCGATCTCGACCGATGACATCCTCCATGAGTACGCCCGGCGCCTGACCAAGCCGGTGTCGGAAATCATCGACAGGTATCGCAAGATTCATAACAGCCGTCGTCGTCATCGCCCTAAACGTGGTCTTTCGATGATATGGAATGTCAATACGAACCGCCCTCGTGTTGTCTTTTATTGGACCAATGGACGCTCCCATTTCTGGTGCTGCGATCCGCTACAGCTCTGCCCAGCTCGATTCTTAGGCGATTATAGAAAGCCTTCAAAAGAAACCTTCGAGGACATGGTCAACTATTCGCTCAACGTATTAAGCTACTTCGACCCGAGCCCCGTCATCGAAGGCGCTCGCCATCGGCCGGCACCAGAATATCTCGTGGCTCTCTACGACGATGAAGATTCCAGCGCCAGCGAAGAAACCTTCCGACCTTCATTGCCGACATCGTCACGAACGCCTTCGCCTGCACCGTCGACTATGGACGATCCGATCATCCCATATCGCCCTGACGAGACAGACGAATCATCGTCTGATATTGATTTATTAGATTCAGACGAGGATAAAAATGACATTCCTGAGCGACCACAACCTTTAGATCTTCAACAAAGCGAGAACGTCCTCCCAGATGCCGCCACTGCTTCTACGCAAACGCCAGTGAGAACACGAAATTTCGACGACATCGTCTTCGACAATTCCGATATTGATAACGTAATCGCCACGATTCAGGGTGTGAAGCCCATGACCGGCAACGATCTTCTTCAAACGGTGCAAACCATTCGCCATCGATCGATCTTCTCTCCGGCCGCTTCGTTTTACTCGCCATTGATTCCAGGCAACATCACGTTCCCTGCCAATGTTCGCCCTGTCCCTATCATGTTCGACATCCCGCGTCCTATACAGCCCACTAGATTCCATGCCGAAACGCAGACCGACAACGAGCTCAGCCAATCCTCGATCGAGGTGGCCCCGACTCAAGACCAGCCGTTGGTTTCTTCTGATACCACAACGGATGCGATCCAGTTACCGGATGAAGAGGCTCCAGCTCAGTCGGAAGCTCCGGTCTGTGCTGATAATACCATCAATGTGGTGCACTCGCCGGTAGTTACAGGTCCCGATGAAAGCCAGCCTCTGATCTCTTCTGGTGACGCCGTGGCTGCTCTACGATCGTCCGATGAGATGGCCCGTGTCCAAGATGAGCCGTTGACGTGCTCTGACTGCCAGATGGAGACGGAACCAACGGCTTTGCCGTCGCAATTGAAGGGCGAGCATTTGATGACGCAGTCGGATGAACCGGATTCGCAATCGTCGCCGTCATCGTTCTGGCGTCAGCATTTCCCGTACATTCTGCATTTCTGCACCAAGTCGGCCGATGTGTTCGAATTTGGCAGCAAATTCGAGTCCTATATTCGTTTCGATTACGAGGATATCAGCGGATCCCCTCGTCAGGTCGTTGCGATTGCCATGAGTACACTAGCGCCTTCCATTCTTGTTAAATGGATATGCAATCAATCATTGATTGAAGGTGATGCATGTTTAACCTCGCTCTCTCGCACCTTGCTAATGGTTTGAACAGCGCCGTTTGCTTCCACATGCAAGCAGCAGTACGCCTTGGTACCGTTCGCTGAAAACCAGGGAATCTGTCTATGCTTGAATGAATCTGCCTGGCAGGAGTTCGGACACGCTGCGCTTCTCGAGGCCATTCGTAGGAAGCCGGAATTAACGGGTCCTGATGAGACGCTGGCTGAAGCCTGGAGCTCTGTCTGTAAACGCTATCTCGAAAATATGCAAAAGAGCTATTCGATTGAACGATTTCATGACGACATCATAGACGCGTTGACCCACGAGGAAACCCGATCTGATAATGCAAACTTGGTTCCAATTCCGACACAGACAAGGGCTTCTGGTGATTCCGAGAAAATCGAAATGCTGCCGCTATCAGATCTGTTTAATGTCCCTACGCAGCCGAAATCGACAGAAATAGAAGCTCCTGCTGCTGATTTTCAATCGCAAGCTCTAGGCCACGAGATCAGAGAAGAATCACAACCGATTGTTGGTGATGGCATTTCGCAGACTCTCAACTATCTTCTGGATAACGTGGCCTCACAGTTAGCAGCATAACGTTTTTTATTAATATCCATAATTAATTCACTGTTTCACTTTCAACTTCTCGCCAAAAGCAGAGCCTGCTTTCTGAATTCTCTTTGCAAATATGAAATGTTGTGTTTCAATTTTGAATGACTAACTTTCTGAGTTTGCCCTTGACTTAGAAAATTTTCATTGTCCAATATTAGCGTCCAAGAGCTCGTCACCTAAAAGCAACAGTGACTCAACTGAGGAATCCATTTCTATAATTTCTTCAAGTTATTCAGTATATGTTCTATGCTATGTGCCGCTCTGTTGGCTACGATCGTGATGGTTTCTGGTATTGCTCAAGCTGATACCACAAACGGATCCCAGATGCCGACAGTCTATCTGATCATGGTCTATGGCGTCGTGGTGATTTTGCTATTCGCTGTTGTTTATTGCTTCATAAGAAGGCTATTTTCATGTTGCCACAGCGTTCACGAATACTTCAACGGCGGGTACGACTACAACGTCTGAATATCAATAAGCTCATCTATATAAAACAAGCTCATGAATTTCAAAAGTGCTGCTTCTGACAGACTAACACGTAAAATCTGTCTAAACTTTTTAGCATGTTCGAAATGGTCTCTTGCGATGTTCATCCAAATGGAAAAAGCTTTGCAAAAATCGAGGAAAGAATGCCGATATTAGGGGACAGGACATATAGATGACGGTCATCGCGGACTCCGTCGCGGGGTCGCTTGATAGAAAATTTGCCAGATTCACGATGTCGGCGTCGACGATCCCCCATGTCCAGGTCTTCGGACGTAAGCGTTCGGCCGTCGCCGTCGCCTACACTAAGGCCGGAAAAGGCCTGATCAAGATCAACGGAACTCCCATCGAGTTCGTTCAGCCTGAAGGTCTGCGCTTCAAGGTCATGGAGCCGGTCATGTTGTTGGGCTTCCCCCGATTCGAGAACGTCGACATCCGCGTCCGGGTCCAGGGTGGTGGTTTCACCAGCCGCGTTTACGCCATCCGACAGGCTATCGCCAAGAGCCTGGTTGCGTACTACCAGAAATACGTCGACGAAGCCAGCAAGAAGGAGATCAAGGATGTCCTTCTGAGCTACGACCGTAGCCTGTTGGTCGCTGATCCCCGTCGCCGTGAACCCAAGAAATTCGGTGGTCGATCGGCCCGTGCCCGTTTCCAGAAGTCCTACCGTTAAACTGCTTATGCGAAAATACATTGTACTTATCTTTTTACTCTAACACATTCGAATCTGTTCTTTTCAGGCGGTATAGAATTGTGGATGTTCTTTGATATGACGAGCTGCGTATGCTATTGTTTTTCAATATTTGAGATCACGCGAATCGCTCCTCTTCTTAATTGGTATACTGAAAAAATCCAACTTCAAATCGTCGTTCCTGCTAATCCTTTGTAGATTGTAAATACTGATATCAGCATGCATACAGTTGTTAAATGTATTTATTAGCTGCGAATAGTCATCCGCACTATATTTGTTGAGCTATTTAACCTTTATGGTTGCTGCGATTGACTTTGCTACGTGTTTAACTAGATTCAAACGGTAGGCCTAAATTGTTGGAAGAAACACTTCGCCATATGCTGAGAAACAGATGTATCGGGAGCCACGAAAACGCCTTCGCGTACATGAGCAGGACGATTGTCTCCAATGAACAATAATCCAACGCTCGGATACATTTCTGCTTTCTGCTTGATAGATGGGGCAACTTCTTTTTCACCATTTTGCATAAATAGCAGTTCTGAACGAGATTTCAATTGACTAACACTTTTAATCGAACTCGTACCTATCTGCGTTCGGGTCAATTTTGCCTGTCTCGTCTCAGCCAGTTTGAATGCATTAGTACGCGTTAACTCCTGCACTATTGCCATAGCTGTATGATCGGCATTATCAACGACTAACAAGAACCAGGCTTTCTGCTGATTGTGGTCTGGGCCCTAAGAGAAGGACTGTCAAACGTGGTATTGAAATTGTATCCGCGAGATCTAAACTGAAGAAATATAACCAGGAAAAGGAATAGACTGAGCGTTAGAAATCAACCGAATACCAAACTAGCAGATTACCAAAGTGAGCGGGACAGGAGATGGAAGCTGAGTCTCTTCAAATCGAATGTCAGGGCAGACAGCGCTCGGGTTGACGCCAAGAAACTCGCCCTCTTCATTATTGAAATTGCCGATCTCCCAATGCCGTTCGCCATCGGTTTCGTTGAAATCGTGCACTCGCCACCAGTTATTGTCCCAGATACATAAATTGGCGGAATGGAACTGTTCGCTGAGGCTGAAGTACGACGCCTACTTTACTTAGCGACAGAATTAGAGTGAGAATCCGCAAACGTACCTGAAAGCAAGACAGTCGAAGCCGAGTCGTTGTCTCGATCGACGGCTGCGTTATGGAGAAAAGCATCATATCAATATCAGAACAATCTCGTGTTCGAAGCTGCTGACAGGCAGCCACAACCCGGCATGCTTTACAGTCGCGAAAGAAAACGCTGAAAGAACGTTATATACGTATTCGATTTTCTGAAAAGAGTTATATGCCACCTGGATTCACATGGAGCAATGAAAATTCGACAATTGGTAGCGAAATCGATCGTAACTTGAGCGCTATTATCAAAGAGAAAAATATTACAGTTATCGACAGTATCTATTATGAATTGTTGCCCTGCGATTTGCCTAAATACATTTATGAATGCAAACTGACCAAAGCATATCGCCTACTACCCGGGACCTCTCACAACCGTAACATCCTTCAGACCTGTTACCATGAAATCTTTGGGGTTCAACTTGGCTTGCGGTTTGGGCGGCGGCGATTCAGACTGCCCAACGGATGCGACGACATCCGGTTGCTTTGACAGGGGCGGAGTCTGGCCACGCTTGGAGCAGAGATTCCCCATGACGTCTGCAGCGGTGCTCCTGAGACCTGCAGTCGCTACCCATCGATCATCTAGAAACCTCTCGGCGTTCGAAAGTCACAGCAAACCTAAGACAACAACATCAATACTATCGATAAGAGAAGTGTTGTAAAAAACAAACCCGAAATAGAGACACGACGTAGCCGACTGACGTCATTGACAGTACAGTAGCTTACATGAGTTACACTTAAAGCGAACTTCATAAATAGAAATTGCGCAGTCGGGAAAATTGGCGCAACAAGCGCAATATCGGAATTGCGCACAGGTATTGCGCACAGTGCCCTCTTGTCTTGTTAGGGTTTCGTCATCGTTTAGCCTCACTCTGATAGTCTCTAATTCTGTGTCTCTCGTTTTTTTTATTGTCGTCGTCGTCGTCGCTGCAGGCGCCTGCTGACAATTGACTTTGTTGCTGCAGTCAGTCAGCGAGTTTGTAGGCAGCAGACGTTGAGCAAATCGTTTTATTCGGCCACAGCTGCCGCTCGATGTGAATGGTGGATCTTATCAATCCTTCTCGGAGCCCTTCGCCCAAGCCCAACAGTCATCACTCGTCGGCCATTGTTGCTGGTCGGTTCGTCGTCTCGGATGCCACTTCGGAAGATACCGTTGCTACCTCGTCATCGCCGTCAAAGTCGGTTACTTCATGTTGCAAGCGTCGCATTGCTGGTCGATTTATCGTCGTCGATGAAGACACAACTATGCCCAATCAATACAACAACCAGGCATCTCGCTTCGAAATTCTTGATCTACCGGTCGTCCCCGAAGGTCGGGAAGCAATAGAAGAGCCTCTGAGTTCCTTGCTAAGGAGTCTCAGCGATCGCGTCCTGGTAATAGTTTTCTGTTTTTCAGTCCAGGTACAATATCCCATACTAACGTGAAGGCAATATCAATAGGCAGTTGAGCGAGAGAATGACCGTCTTAAATCGGAAAACGCCAATCTACGAGCAGAGATGATGCGAATGCATTCTCTGATAGGACAGCACGGAGACAATTCGATTGCTGCTAAGGATCTAACTGATATACTCCTGTTTTCGTAATATTAAATTATTAGATTAGGTACTCTTTCATAAGCATATTGCTGAAACCCAAAAACCTTTTGCTTGCTCATGATGCTTCTCAATTTGTAGAAGGGGTTGAGTTTATTTAAGCAGTTTCAGGTGTAGCTTTAGTAGCTGCCGTCTCTTGAACCTCATCCTTTTTAGCTTCGAGATAGGCAGTCTTAACGGCGTCAGAGAGCTCATCGCTTGGGGGATCGACTTTGTTCAAGTCGACACCTTTTTTGATCGTGGAGTGAAGTTTGATCTGATCGGCAACAATATTCTTCTCAACGGGGACCTTCTTGTTTTTCAGAGAGACCCCCTTCTGAATTTCCCGAAGCAGAGCAGCTGGCTTCTGCTTCTCAACCGGCATGACGATAGGTCGACCCATGATGCTAAGAGCGAAACTTGATGTTCTATGAATTGATTCAGTTAGCTTGTGAGGGAGGCACGCGACTCGATCGAAACAGTCCGATATCCATTAATGAATCACCATATTTCTCCGGTAGGAGCACAACCATAAGTGCCTTCGATGAATTTACAATTAAATTTCGGTAGACTGGGTGGGTATGGAAGACCATAACTCTGATAGAGCGAAATGCTCTCTCATTGTCATATTGCAAATTAGGCGAAAGCAGCTCAAATACAAAGAGAAAACAAAACCATCAAGAAATACAAAGACACATTTTTAGTAATGATTATCACATTGCAAGTGATATTTTAAGAGTAATATATAAATACAGAAACTGGGTATTAGACAATGACTAAGGATGTACTAATGAATATGCAGTGATCCACGAGACCTAAAAATATCTATGAGCTATCAGGAGTATTGTGTAAAAGTCGTACCAGGAAACTGGCATATGAAGGCATCCCTCCTTCCGTAATCATATCCCAGGGATTGAATTCATCCTGATCAACTTTCAGGAATTGGAAATAGGCGAATGTCGAGACCAGATATAAAACAGCAAATCTATCCCGAAAAAATCAATACTGAGCAGAAGGTTGCTTTTAAAAATCATACGAAATGTTGCCCAAAGCGCCAGTTACAGGAACGATGCCGAAAGCCAATCCGACGACAACAGCTAGGATCTGCCTTAACCAATACAGCACCGATTCCAGTTCAACCTATGCTGAAATGTCAAGTTGTGTTTCCAGCAGAACCGAAACCCGCCCCGCTTGACCTTTGTCCATTCTTGCTCAGGCTGGAACGCCTTAACCCAGTCGAACCCAGCCTTGCCTTTACCGACACCCATGCTTTCTCTATTCAGGTTTATGAGATGAAAGGGGCCGCTCTACGTAATAGGTTTTCCAAATTGCGAAAAATATTTCAATATTGTTTTTTTTATCCAATATTTTAGGGCTAACCGCAGATCACAACGAGAACTGAAAATTGTATTTGAATGGTCAAACTTTCTGCTCGAAATTTCGACCAGAAAATGTCTTTTTCTTTTTATCTTTGCCGTCGTCTTGTTCGACCTTGGCCCGATTAAGAATCTTGAGTAGAGACACCACCCTGGCACGCATCCTGAGATGGAAGTACGCTTTGCTGCATTTAATGTGGTATTGGACATATGTTCGGAATCCTGAAAACACAGCTGCTGCAGATTCGACTTTTAGTGGCGTATCAACATGGCTCGGTAGCATTCCAAACGAAATAAAACCAACATTGCCAATCGGTCCATTCACCGAGAAAGCATCCTGTATTTCTTTCGGAGGCGCCATTGAAAACTGAACCAAAGGCCCAGCAGGCACCTTCCGCTTAGCTTCGGCGAATTCGGTTAAGAACACTGAGCTGATAACAGCATCGGAGCGTTCTTTAACGCCTAAGGAAAAAACACATACAACCCGGTCGTTTTTTGGGATCAAAAAGACGACGCAATCGGGATGTAGCGAGAATCGAGCCGGCTGCAGTTGCATTTGGGTATTTTTTGATAATGCCCCAAAATACAGAGAAAATGGGGCTCCAGAGACAACTTGTCGCAGACGGCATACAGCTTGGATCAAGTCGTTAACATGAGCAGGATCGATATTAGCCAGATCCATTCTAAGGCAAGCATCGCTGCCATCTTCAGGTCTGATCACCAGATCACCATACGTATCTTTCAGAAACTGCTCGACACCCAATCCAACCAGGTCTTTGTAGATGGGTACAGACAAAGATAAGATCAGGATGTCATGAGGGCCATCGGGAGTGGCGCGCGACGATCGCAGCCAATAATGAGCGCCGTCAAAATCGCAGATCTTGACATCGATAGCGGTGCGCTTCTCTGCCGCGAAAGCAGCGGCAATGGTCTCCTCCAAGATCCGATTTCGCGTCTCAAGCTGAACTAGCATGGTTAGAAATGGGCTCTGGAACAGAACATCTGTTCCAAGACATCACAAAGGTTACGATCGAGGCCGCGCCCAACCTTAATAACAGCCGAACTGCTATCGAAAGCATTAGCCTGAACAGAAGCTAAACACAACCGTTTGCTTGGCTGAAGGCAATTGTGATGTTAACCTTTGCTGATTTGTAATGCCTATTAGTTCAGAAACTTCAATTAAACGAAAAAAAATCTGATGGTATTTTCTCAAAAGTCTGAATTCCTCCTGTCTTCAACAGAAATTCTGAAGATGCTGAAGCTTTTATATGCAACACATCAGCATCGCTTACGTTATACAATTTCGCTGAGAATAATAATCATTTAGCTGTACTTCATTCAAAATTCTTTTGTTCGAGTTCAGATTGTATCAAAAAGACCTAGAAACATTTAGCGATGAATTTAGTTATACTCTTGCAATAACAGCATTCTCAAGTGATCGAAAGTTTTTTATACAATTAGCAGACCGTCTGCGATAAGCATCAACGACGACGAAGAGGAAACCGGCCTCTGGACAGGCTACGAACAGTCCCACCCAGTCATGATACAATCGATTGATGTACTCGTTGATGATAATCAATGCGCCGGTCGACCCTGAGCAGAATACCATCGGTAGAATCAGCGTAGTCGAGATCGGCGGCATGATGATGCCAGCAATGATAGAAGCTCCACATACGCCGGCAGTGAGGTATGGCGCCACCATGAACGCTTTCAACATGATCACATCCAGTTGACGTTCACCGACCAATCTTCTAATGAAGCCTTTGCCGAGACGCAGCATGAAATCGATCTTGCGCTCCAGGTCGGTGTAATCTCTGCCCGAATCACTTCGAACAGGCCCTAAACGTTCTTTAAAAAAACGACGGGAAACAGCAGAACTGCATTTACTGGAATCATTCTCAGGAACAGGAACAATGGCGTCCTCCACAGCCTCGGGTAAGGTCGATTCAGAGATGGTCGATGCCAGTTCGGGAGGAGCCGCATCGACCAGCACGGTCGCGGCCAGCAAGCTGATGGCGATCACGAGCAGGAACCTCATGGTGTCGAAGATAATCAGCTTTCGATATGCTCAGCGGAATCACCTGGCATATCTGGACTGCTGGACTCGGGGGGAGGCTAAAAATAGTTCTGGGCGGACGCGGGCATAGTGGCACCGCCGCGTCCGGGGTGTCGCCTCGTCAAGTAAGGACCCTCTGGAGAGCCCTGCCTTGCTATTGCGTCCGCAAGGCGTTCCACGAAGAGCGCTACGGTAGTCGTCTATCATGATCGTACAAAGTCATGGCTGGTTGCGGTATCTCCTCGATGCTCTCAGGGTCGAGAAGAGAGTCGTTTAGTAAATTGTTGTAGATGGATCCTTGATCAGAAAGCATATTTAGCTTACAAAGATTACAAAGATGTTATCACATTCGAATCCGAATGAAAGAATCTAAAAGAAGTGTATAGCTTTGCTCTATCTTGCAGAGAAGGGGGTTGATACTTTATCCATGTTGTTTCGTTCTGCTGTTTCTGTGTTTGTTGTAGTCTCTAACTTTATACTAATTATTTAATCGAGATGTTATTATTCAAATATTATAAATTACAAACAGGACCTAAATATGGAAAAATCATTGGCTGCGATCAGGATTAATTTCGGCGAAGAGAAATTGCCTTCCCCCAGTTGAATATATTCGATTGTCAAACTCATCTAGACCGACAAATCTTGGCGTTAATCGAGAAAAGCCAAGGGGTAAAGATCCATTCACAACTCGGTATCGGCTGTTATGGGTGATCGTGGCCACGATAGGCGCAGTAATGGCTGCCAGCACAAATGAATGAAGATGGTATCGTCCGAAGATAATTCGAATTAGCCAGTTCGCAATTCGCAGCGCAAGATCGATGTTCTGCAGGCCACCGCCATCGAATCACTAACAGCCCAGAGCCATTTACATGATCTGAGTAACAACCATACAACTTTGGCATTTTGATGAAGCGTTTTACTGTAACAATACTCATCGCATCGAGAGCGTATGGCTTTGTCAAAGCGAGACGTTCAATCCAGTTTACAACTCCTCCAGCCCTTGAATAAGCAACGTTTTTTCTTTTGCCCATGGTTTCTGTCTTCGTGATTACTCTTTCAAAGTGGCTTCTTCCGATAGTCTCATCTTTGAACTTCCAGGCGTTAGTGACGACGCTGCCTCTTTCGTAGCAGTTATGCTGCCCATCGACCAGCTGATGGGTTCCGTCAGCAGCAGCGAATCCGCCGTCAATCTTGGCTTGAAATCGTAGAACAGCTTCACCACCACCGGGCTGGACTTCGCTCCGCCTTTCAGGCCAAGGCAGCGAAACGATGGCGTCTTCAGAGGGATCTGGTTGGCTGGAATTGGGGGATCTCGATACAGCACCAAACCCTCTAACAACAAGCTAAGCAATATAATCGTCTCTACGAATGGAATATTACAGACCGATACTTCCTGTTCGTTCTTGAATGGTTTGAGAAAGCCACAGCATCGAGTTGTCGATGTGAGCGTGGACCTGGAAGTGCATATGGGCCCAATTGACCAGGGCGATCTCGATCAAGAGCCAGCTGCTTGCAGCTGATGAAGTAACATCCGCGTCGGCTCGCTCATGAAAATCGTGAGCAGAAACGAAAGTGGTCGACGATCCTCCGCTGGTGCTTTTGCCCTTCTTTTTACCTTTAGACTTTTTGCCTTTTTTCGCCATGTCCCATAAGTACTTGCTTGATCAATTGCAATCTGAAAATATCTTTCAAATGACCAGAGCAATGCTTTTGTAGAAAAGTGTATGAAAGTATTGAAAGTTCTTATCGAGCAAAAAGAATGGGAATCGGTTTTGCCGTTAACATCGACAGAATTTGAAAGCAAGTTAACTTTCTGGAGGCAGGATAATACGATGGAAAGCATTGCGCTTCTGTTCAGAACGTTATGCTGGTTTATTTGTCAGTGGCCATAGCGGCGCGAGCCTTTCGAATAAATTCAAGTTTGTCAACATTTTCGAAATATTTCTTCAAAACTGGGAATTGTTTTAAATCGATTGCAAGATGATGAAACCAGGTCAGGATGATATAAAGATAGGCATCGGCAACTGTGAATTTATCGCCAAGCAAATACTTCTTAGCACCATCATCAAGCTCAATTTTGCTCAAATATTGCAATTTTGATTTAAACCTGAAACACACAACTCACGACCTGTAAACGATAACGAAATGGTGAACAGCTGACTGTTTGATAAGAAATTCTCTCGTATCCGATGACAATCCTGGACCGAACAAAGGGGCGACTGATGCATGCACTTCAGACGATAAATAGCTAAGCTTGGATTGCAACAAATATCGAGCTGATGTCCCGTTTGGAGGCGCCAGTTCAGCAGGTTGATTCTGGTCGGCGATCCATTGTAAAGTCACTGAATTCTCATTTAACAGAGTCTTATCATCCAGGACGATTGCCGGAACGTTCCCTTTCGGATTGACCGAGAAGAAATCCTTGCCTCTGTCTGGTCCAGTCTTGATCTGATGTGTTTTGAGATCAACCTGGTGCGTTTTCAACTTGTCTCCGAGAATCCCGGCTCTATAGGCAGCAATGTAGCTGGCAGCGCCACAAGAACTAGGTGTATAGTACAGATCGGCGAAGAATCGGCATTGGACAAGCCGACGACCATGACGAATGGGGTTGACTTTTAGGCGACCGATCATGATCGTGTGGTGAATGACCAATCAGCAAATGCTTTAATGATGCGTTCTTATATGGTGGGACACTCAATGGGTCATCTGATGGGGTGACCTTGTAAGACCCCATGACCCCATGGGCTACAGCCGTCCGGGCTAGCGTGCTAATCACAAGCATTCATACCGGTTGTGAGTCCAGCTTGGAAAGGCATTTGAAGAAATGCCACGCGGCCGACGTCCTTAAAATTTAAAGCGAAACCAAGAAGAATGCACATCCGTTTGGAGCTTCAGCATCTTTGGCAAGCGATTCGACGCAGGAACCTGTACAACAATCCGCTTTCAGAGAAGACTAACAGTACTGGCTTTTAGATGTTCACAGCTAAAATTGTTGAAAGAAGACAGGCAGGATTCGAATTGGATCATGTCGTTTGTCGTCACAGAGTTCTAATCGCCCAGATGCTCTGAAACGCTGGACAGCGACATGCTCCCAGATAGGGCCAATCTAACAAGGTCAAGGTCCAGCAAAGCATCGCCGTCTCGTTCCGATTCGGCCAGGGCAATACCGATCTGGCCGAAGCTCCCGAAAGCTGCGTCTACCGCTAGTATCGCATCCCAATACAATCACGAGGAACTTCCTTCCATCGCCAGCGCAGGCAATCGACGAACGTATTCTCACTTTCTTTTAGGAATGAATCAATGCTTTCTATTACCAATGTTTTTGAGCTTTAGCCAAATTTGCTCACTGACTGATGCTTTTATCAACCTTGTTTCTTAAAAAAAACCCGAGGATTCAATATTCTCATATCGTTTTGGAGAATGTCGTTTTGGACAATTTCGAATTCCTTTTTCAATAGTTGCTGTCGGAGAATCTGATATGTTCAGGAATCGGCAGGTGCTAGTCGGCTCAAGACGAGTGCTTTTCCGAACAAGGACTTGCAAGTGCCTCCAAGTCCTATTACTCGCACTCATCATTGGCTCGATCTTGATCACGATGGCCATCTTCATCGCGAAAGTCATCGAACAATCGTCTAGTAAGCGGTGAATTTTAGCTGTTATGGGATTAAACCACAACATAAATACTATATCAAGCTCTGAGCGTACCGTTAGGCAGCTCTTAAATTGTTAGTACAAAAATATATTGCTGGAAGAAAATAAAAACAGATGTGAAGCTTAAGAGAGCTTGTTCAAAGTTGATAAACGATGCGGCACAAAGCTTCATCCAACGAACAGCAAAGGAGTCCCTCATCGTTAAACAGGCGCAAATCTATCGTCCTTTACTTGGAGTTATTAGCAAGAAAATTTTCAATCCATTTTTCGTTGATTTTCCCTACACCTTTCAGATCGGCAACCTACAGGATTGAGTGAAAATTCGGTTGAAAGATTAAAAATAATCTTACAGTAGCAAACGTCTTCGAGTCTCTAGCCCCAATGATGCTTTTCGCGATAGCCTTGCCAATACTTTTATAACAGCATAGTTCTTTAATATCCCCGCAATTCAGAGCTTGCACAAACTTCTCTTCTTCAAAGGGAATCTGTTTTGGTGGTGGTGGTAATGGTAATTGGACTGCAACAGGTTTTACTGGGCTTAGAAGCGAGTCGATGTTTTTATCATCCTAGTAGGTGTTAGTAACATGACTAAATGAACAATGAGAGGCATTCGAAAGCAAATCATTAACAAACACTACATAATTACATCAAGTATTCAAAAGGTCTTACGCTGCAAGCGCGAAAACAACTGAAAAGCAAATGTTCGAACCTTTCTCATAGTTTGACGACATTTTGCATCCAGTTCCTCCAATTTTGCACGAATGAGGTCATTGCTGGGCACTAAAGCCGAAGCTTCCCTCAAAAGATTTAAAGCATCATAATCAAGGCCCTTTTTAGAGAATTCTTTAGACACTTTAACAAAATCCCATGCCAGCTCAGTTTTCTGTTTTTTAATGTAGGCATCTGCATTCGAAGTTGGAAATGCAACCTGTGATCATATTTTGTCAGCCGCATCAAAAATCAAATTGAACTAGTCAAACCTCGGGGTCCTTCGAACCTTTCGGTTGTTCAGACTCAAGGCATTCAAGCGATCGTTTCTTAGTGATACCCGCTCCGTTGAAATTGTCTTGCCTCCCGTTGGCATTTTCTACAGATTCGTCAACAAACAACAAAAACTATGTATATAAGCCAATGCATAAGTTCAACCAGAAAATGATCATTTGATTAAAAAATGCAAGCTAGGATCGTACGACGTTTTAAAAGCGAACATTCCACAAATAGGCAAGAACCTTTGTTAGAGACATCGGCATGGCTTGAATTTGAAGCTTTACCGTTTGCTTTGGCGGTTGCCTCTGGAAATATGTCAGTCAGCAAACCATGACAAAGAAGGACAGAATCACCTGGTTCTATTGAAAGAGCTACTGTCTGAACTTCTTCAACAGCACATTCTGTTGAAACAGAATGAGCGGTTTTGAAATAAAACAGTCAGAGTCCAGAAATGATAATGATCAAATTAATAAGCAAAATTCTGGAAAATCGCTAAGCAACCGAGTTCTTCTCGTATGGTAAATTGAGTGCTGAAGACTGGAAAGACAATCGCATAATACCTCCATTGAAAGAGCCCTTGCTGGGTATGTCTAAAATTCATGTTACAAATGGCAATACCAATCGAATGAACTCATACTTGCGCTCGAATTTGTGATATTCCTCGATTTTACAGCAAATGAGAGCGTGGTAAAAGAGGAAGCGAAATCGCTTTGACAGTGAAGTCAGAACCAGTTGAACACTCAAAGAGAATCTCTGATCACCTGGTGCAAGGAGGAATTGTACAAATCAGAGTGCTACTTGAAGTCCCTCCTAACGAATCCGATAACACTGCAAAAACGTTAAATTTAACGAACTTGACAGGAAAATATGCAAGAAAGAAAACAATGAAAGCGACGGCAATAAAAATCGGTCTTTCATCGTAAACCCCTTTCATTACCTCGGGTAAGCTTTGACTCTCTAAACGGAATACGTTTCTGAAAAACGGGTTTTAAGAAGGGGTGCAAGTTGGAAAATCATGGACGATACCTTTCTGGCGTTGAGCGCCGAGATGCAATTGCCTGATTGTAAGTAAGCTTCAAGATAAAATCATCGTTCTAATAAAAACGAAACGTTTGTTCTCCATTTAGGAGATATTGTATAAAGTGTGGAAGGACAGGATGAATTAGGTGAAGCGTAAAGGAGGATATCAAGCATACCAAGAGCAAATAAAGAGAGGTTGATGGCGTTTGATTCGTTGAGGCGGTCACCTAAAACCAACACGTTCAGAGATAAAGACACAACGCTTAACTCACGAACCCCTGTTTCCTGTTTGCCGGTTGTCTTCAGATCCTGCCAGATCAATCAGGTGAATTTTGGAAACCGGCATTTCCACTTTTGTTTTTTTATTCAGCATATAGATCTGAAAGCAGAGCGTTAGTAACATACAAAGTACATACTCAAGTATTCAGACGGCAAAACACTCTCAAGGAAACACTCAAGTGGGACGGCGAAAAAGTAACAGAACGTCGGTAATTTAGGGCAAGAATCAACTAGGACTTATAACGGAAGCCTTACGCGAATCACAACAACGGCATGCGATCGAGAGGAAGTATCATTAAGGTTTGTCGCTTTCGTTGTTCGATTTCTGCAACCGATTTGGAAGATAGAGTGGAAGTCGTCGAAATTAAGAATGTGCCTCTGACACAACAACAACAATGAGAAAGTTTGCATGTGGTAGAAACAGATCACCTCCTCGAGATTACAGACAACAACTTCCTTGTCGCTTGCCTCACGAAGTGGTAGCTCTTTGCCGGTCCAAGTGATGAGATCGTAGATCTAATGTACAGATTCAGATACGAAAACCGTTACAACTCGATGTGCTTCGAAAGAACTTTACAGAACACCTGATTGTCAGCCGCAAATGACAAAAGAACACGATACAGAACACAAAGGTTGTCAAGCGAAACCAATTATAAGCTTACCTTACCTTTTCCTTTATAATCTCATAGAATTGCATCGTATAACTTAAGGTCGGTTCGTTTGGTTTCGCTCCTAACTGCTGCTTTCTTTGAAACAGGTATTCAACAGATCGCGGAATGATACCACGATGCTCCTGGGTGCCCACCATCGTAAACGTCTACCCGAATTCATGAGCTAGAATTACGAATATCGTCATCTGAATACCTTGCCGCTACCGGTAACTACAACAGAAAATATCAGTAAATGGTCGGAGCAGAAAACGGGAAAAATTAGAAAAGCGAGAGCAATGGAAAACATGCATGCAACTCAACGCATTCACAATTGTTTGATGGTGAAACAGCATTATGTTAGCTGATTGATTAACAACCATGTAAGTACACAAAGAAAGAGAAACAGTTATATTTGTACAGACTTCCGTAGGTAAAGATTGTAGTGTTATGGCCATCCAAGGCTCTTTCTACAGTGGGCTTCACCTCTGTATCAAAGATTTGATCCTGGGTGCTAGATTCATCATAGACGCCGTCCAGCCTGATGATTATTTTTGTAAGAGAATACAACGAAAGAGCGGAATCACCAAAACGTATAGTGAAATCATAAAGCAGTTTCATTAATACAACTGAACCTTTTATAAACCAAATTGACTGAATTGAGATAAACTACCATGACCACTATTGAGAATAGCAAACCAAATCTTAATGCATTAAAATCTTGCTTGATTAGAAATGAAAAAAATACAATAATGTTTGTGCTTCCACACAGGTTTGACCTGAATTCATGACGATTTTGGTTAACGCGGCCGAAAGAATTTTCGGTAGCTTCATGGAGGACGACAGAATTACTAGCGTTGAGCTCAACGCATCGACCTTCCTCGGTGGCTTTTAACGGCCTTACTCTAACAATAACTCTTACACGAGGCGTGTCATCGTCCTCAACAACTTTATTTCGAGGCACACGTCTTGCCAGGATAGACATTCCTGTGAGCAGAGGAGTTTTGAAAGCCCGCGCCAAATTGAGGAGAAAATCTGCGATTCGATTTTGAATCCAAGTGCACATTTGTTTACTTTTTTAACTGCGCAAAGTTGTAGTAAGTCTGTAAAAGTAAAAAATACCTAATTACTGAAAAATCTGCGCCGCGCTTACTCTCTTGTGGAACATTCCGGTGGCGAAGCAACAAACCATCATTCGAGATTCAAAGCAATGAACGCTGCTCTGAACCAAGCCTGGAACCACGTCGCCTCGTTCGGAGGCGAACCTGCCTTTCTCGACGCTGTGTTCAAGTTCCTTGCCGAGCAGCGTCCTGGGTTCATGTCGTCGCCGCATGCTCTTTCCACGATCCAAAAGACGGCGAAAAAGTGGATTGAGCTCGCTGAGAAATCGAAATCGAAACCAGCGGAAAGCGGTGCTGATTCCAAACCCAAGGCGCCTGTTGTCGAAGAGCAGACACCAATGCCTGCTCCGCCAAAAGGATCCAAGGTTGAAGAAATCAATGTAGATCGCGACGAGACAGAAGAGCCTACTCGAGGCCCTGCTCCTGTTGGAAATGGAGGCGCTACTGATAAGTATGATTTACTCTAATGCATTCGCCGCTTCGCACTGCCATTGTGTGAATCAGTCGCCTTGTTCATTTTTGTATTTTTCTTATTTTCGGATTTGCTGAATCTGGCTTTATCTTGAGCATCATTATTGTTTGGCTCGGTTAACCAAAGGTTTTTTACAGGTACATATGGACTCAGACTTTACAAGAAGTCAACATTGCCATCCCCCTTCCTGAAGGCACAACATCCAAGTTGCTTGATGTTAAAATCACCTCTTCTGGCCTGCGGTATGGCCTGAAGGGTAGTAAACCGATCTTAGATGGTATCCCTCTAGCTCTATGAAAACCTCAGTATATTGATGTTATACAGGTGATTTCCCTCAAAAAGTGCTTGCCGAAGACAGCACATGGACAATCGAAACTGAAGGCTCACGAAAAGTCTTGAGCATCTATCTGCCGAAAGTTGACAGAATGTCCTGGTGGGACTGCATCCTGAAAGGCGAGCCGAAAATCAATACCAAGGACATCGTTCCTGAAAACTCGAAGCTAGACGATCTTGATGCTGAAACCAGACAGACAGTTGAGAAAATGATGTATGACCAACGACAGAAGGCTATGGGAAAGCCGACAAGCCAGGAACAGCAGCAGAACGACATGCTGAAGAAGTTCATGGCTCAACATCCTGAGATGGATTTCAGTCAGCTAAAGAAGTAATTGTTTTCACAATTGGCAACCTCACAAAATAAAAAGTTGACTATTTGATTTACATCTTGCTTGATTGGAATTTTACTAGAGAGACCGATTCTAAGAATCTGATCGAGGAGTCATTTACGCAAAAATGCAGGTCCTTCATGTCTCTGTATTGCAAGCATGGATGCAGATCTTTCAGCGTTTGCCAAATGACGATTTGAAACAGGCGTTTGCTGTATCATTTCGATCTTCGAAGTTGCTGAAGCAGCCAGAGTTTCTAACTGCTATGGCTAACTACTGTCTTGCATCGCAGGAGCTCAGCGAGATCGAATTGTTGCTGACCTCGGCATCCGTCACAAAACATTTGAATCGTACTGCTAAAGCAGGTAATGTAAATTTCAAACTTGCAATATTTATTGTTCTCAATTTTAAAATAGCTTTAATTCTGAATCATCCGTCTTTATTGCCGCTTGTGGCTCCTTCATTGGATCATTTACCAGTCATTGCCGAATTACGGAAGAGGGACGTTTCTGAATGTCAGAAACTATTATGGATACTGTCAAATCTTTCATCGGCGTCCTTGACGAACTCCTTTAATGACATCATGGCAATTCTGACTCGGCTGCTTAACACCCATCAACCTCACCACAAGAAAATCGCGCTGCCAGCTTTTCAAATCATTCTTCGGAACATCGACCTTCCCGTCCTTCGGTGGCAGTCCGGGCTGATATTAGAGTTTCTAAAAAGAGAAGTGCAATTGCGAGATGCTCAAATTGAGGACGTGGCCGTGGAGACTTACATCCAAGCTTTGACTAGATTATTGCCCAGACAAAGGCCTCGTGGAAGCGAGCTCACCTCTGCGGTCGATCTTTTTCGGCGAGAGATAACCTATTTAGCTCTTGGGGGAACGTATCCCACTTCCAGCTCGACTAGATCGATCGTGTTCCTTTCAGCTCTGCGGAAACTGTTTGCTCTTGCTGGTACCGAATCTGCTGTCCATCTCAAAGCTTTTATTCCAGCATTGTTTGTCTTTCTGGAGAACGAATGCGATGATGTTAAAAGAGTTGCTATCACCGTCCTGGACATGCTAATGCGAGTTTGTTGGCCCCAAATTCCATCTCACTGCGGAAAACTGTTTGAAGGCATCTGCCATGCTCTGATCAAGCATAAGGTCAACGAAGGATGTAAAGATACTTTGGTGTTATTCATGGATCTACTTTCGTTACTTCGGGAGCTGTCTCCTGATCGGTTTGATTTATTTGCCAGAGCATGCTCCACAGTTGACATTCTTGACAATGCTTTGCAAATGGTTCCTGAAATCGATTCATCGTCAAGGGAATCAAACTCTCTTATTGCATGGGATAATATTCATGTCTATAACTAATGTATGGTATCGATTCTCAACACCTGTAATTAGTTAGACGTTACTCGAGATTGCCTTCTCCTCATATCGTCTTCCTTGTTTATTGCTTCGGTTTGCCTAGGTAGTGTCGTTTCCATGAACCTGGACTGAACACTAAGTTCTGGATCTGGACTATGCAGAGGATAGCAAATTTGCATTTTAATTGACACTGAGATGATTTCGAAATTCGAATTGCTTCGTCATGCTCGTTTCTGAGTTTTGCGGGACCTAAGTTGATCCGCTGCAATACACTATTATCACGTTATTTATCCAATTTCCAAAAGATTGTCTCTGAATCAACAGTTATTTTCAATTATCGCCATCCACGATTCTACGTCATGAAGTTAGTCCACAGGGAATGTAGATTCAATTTCCAATTGCAACTGCTCTGAGTCCCTTTGACCTTAAATACTGTGACCGCTTCTCTTCTCAAAAATGCCGTTTAAAAATTTCTGGGGTTTTCGAATTTTTGTTCAAGTTCATCAGAAATTACCTATCGATTTGGTTCCGTTTTACTTTTTGGGTCCAAAAACGCAGCGGGAAACTTAAGCAATCACTGCGCAAACTTTACAATATGAAACTGCGTCAGTCCTAGAATGCTGTCTGCGCCAGTCCAAGAAAATGTTCCCTGGTTTTGCATTTCAGCGTTTGCATCTTGTCCCAATGCCACGATCGGTGCGGCGCGGCCAGGTTCTAAGTATTGCTGCCTGTTTCTTGTGTTTCACGTGCCCGTTATGCGGGCGCGGCCTCGCCCTCTGCCCATCGACTTCACGGCGTCGCCCTCGTTGCTGAATCGATCGGTTTTATGACCAAGTTTGACGAATCCATTCTGTACTGCGATGAAGATGTCGGCGATGAAACATGGATGGAGCCTGGGATCTTCCAAGACGATTACGAGCCTGCTAATGAAGTAGCAGCTCCCAGTATCGACCCTGGATACCTGTGCGCCGAGATTCGACCCAAGATGCGATCAATTCTATTCGATTGGATGCAGCAGGTTTGCGAATGAATGCCGTACCTCTGATTTTAGTTTCAAGGCTAATGGCCTTGATGGGTTTGACATCTTTCTGGAAATGTTCAGAAATTTTCGACTAGGTTGCTTTCATTGCCGATTATTGTTTTGGCAGAACTGTTATCGAACCCAATAGAACCTTCCGAGTGCTAATTTGTTTGCAAACATCTCAGTTTGAAGTTGCTTCGGTTGAAATTTGTTATAGGTATGCCAAGAGTATGCCCTTTGCCGCGAGACCTTCCATTTGGCCACGACTTATGTCGACCGCTATCTGTCCTCCCGTCCCGAGATCACCCCGACGAAGTTGCAACTAGTCGGCGTCACCGCCCTTGTTCTTGCGGCCAAGCTCGAGGTACCCAAACTGTTCGCCGTTCTGAAACAGCACTCACGACTCGCAGGAAGTCCATCAACCGACGGTCGATGAATTCGCAGCCACATGCGCTGGATGTTGTACGATCTGCGATATATTAACAATGGAGAAGGACATGATTAATGCTTTGGGTTGGACATTAAGATATTCGTCAGCTCCAGCATGGGCCGCCTCCTATCTGCAAAGGTCCATTCATGATCACTATTTGGATGAACTGGTTCGAAAGGAACTTCTGAACGCCGATCATTACATGCGGTTGATGGAGATCATCGACTATAGTCGATTGTTCGTTGAATCGCTGCAGTATGCACCGTCAACACTTGCAGCTGCATCGTTATTTTATGTTTTTCAATGCTGGTCGGAGGAAATCGAGCAAGCCATCATGATTAAATTCGCTGACGTGGATCATTGTGTGCAATGGATTAGCATGATCGCTTCCCAGCTGCCGTTCATCGGATTACGGCCGATTCTGGGAGGATGTCGTGACGAACCATATCATCTATATTCTCGCCAAGTCTACCATCCCATGGCATTGCAGATGTGTCTAAACAGCTGCCCATAGGCCATTTTCGTCATTTAATATAGAAAAATACAAAATTCCTATTTAATATGTTATATTTCAGAAGTTCACCTTGCCTCCTTTCCAAAACCTGTCCTGTAAATGGCAAGCAGAAAATTACTCTTTCTCGTGTGGGATAAATATTTTGTCAATACAATTAACTTATCGTTACATATTCACATTCGTACTAAAAGACATTATGACATTACCAATGTAACAGCGATCCGTTCGCCCTTTTCCTGAAATCGCTCATTAATCATTTCGTAATGCGCATCGCCGTTCTGGCGGTAGTCGTCGCCGGCGTCGTCAGCCTCAGTATTGACGACCTGGTGTACACATCTTTACCAGCCGATACCGCCTGCGTTCGCTTGCTGACCAGAACTGGGCAAGTTGGCTGCGGCGTTGGTGATAGTCGTGGTGTCCTCTATGATGTGGACGACGTGTTGAGCTGGCGCGTTTATGACCCTTCCCAAGCTATCTCTGTTTTGATGCCACATTCGGCTTTAAATCAAACTACGATTGATCGTCTACAGAGCAAGTCTAATCTGGCTGGAATCTTTCTCCATTCTTTATCGAAAGCATCGCCTTCTGGTAGACTCTGCTTGTGTTTATCTGCGAAGCCATCGATATTGTTTAAAAATGTTAATTATGTTTTGGTAGAGTTGCTGTTTGCGCCCATCTTTGGTTGTTTTCGTTGTTTAATACGATTGCAGATTTCCATTCTCCAGCGGAGAAGTTGCCATTCTCGTACCTGTCTACGAATTCGACTCATATCTGGAATCCATCCGGGACAAATCTCACTGGTTCAGCTTTTGGATTCGGTATTGTCACTGTCGCCGATCCAGACCTTCCAACTGTGATGCGTCTTGTCGAAGAAAATCGTAAACGCATTCAAGTACGTTGAATGTTTCATGGCCTCTGGTTCTACTGGCAAGTCTTCTCAAGATTATTACTGTAGAACTATTAGTATCTGCTGTAATTGTTTTGCGACGTTTATTCCACTATCAGTTTCTTGCTTTGCTATTTTACTATTTTAAGTTTCGCTATTGATGTATCTAACTTAAGCTTGGTAGAGCGGGTTGGATCCTCGTAACCAAGCACAGTTCAATTATCCGATGGATGCAGGCGGTAACTCTGTAAGCTGTCTTCAATCTGGGAACTGTCTTCCCATTGGCGGGTCAGTCCCGATATTGTCATCTCATTTTTTTATATTTTTATTCGCAATATGCTTTGCCATTTGAACAAAGCTCAGTCGATTATGGTATTCTTTTTCATGTAAATTTCTTCCATCACTCCCACTATTTGCCCCTTGCCTCTAAGCGCTGATGTTTGGTTTGTGCAGATACAACGTTTGGTCTTCTCGAGCTAAAATTGACAACTCGACGACCCCGATCGTTGCGGCTGTCACCCAAATGGATGCATCAGCCTTTATACACGCCCATGCTACTGGTGCCAATAGCGCCATGTCAGGTCTGCTTGCACTTCTTGGTGCATCAGACGCCATCTCTCGAATCGAGGACCTCAACCTGGGGATGTCATCCCCTCAGATTGTATTCGCTGCCTTCAATGGCGAATTCTTTGACCTAATAGGGTCGAGAAGCTTCGTCAAGGATCTCTCTTCGTTTAGCTGCAGATCGGTCTCGTCTATCTCCAACACACTGTGTAAATTTCTGGGAAACCTTTCATTCGTTTCATTTTGCGCTTTTAAATTCATTTCTGAAGCAGTAGATTTCTTGACCTGCCATTACCTGTTTTTTCATAGTTGCTGTTAACTGTAGTTGCTGTTAACTGTAGTTGCTTGTAACTGTATAACTGAAGCTCGTAGGTCTGGACCCATATCGAATAGATACGTCTTTCTCATCTATTGCAAATCTGGTCAACTCGGGATCAAGTATCATCGAGATCTCTCAAGTTGGCAACGGGCAGCCATCCGATCCATTTTATTTCCATACGACCTCCAATACGCTTACAACCGCAATTAACTCAGCAACCCAGGGATTGACAGTTAATCTTCAGCCAGCATCTGCCGTCACAACGATCGGTTTACCACCATCATCAGCTTTGGCTTTTCCGGCCTCTGTTGAAAAATTGGTGTTAACGGGGTATGATACCGAGTTTAATTCCCTCGTGTATGGCAGCGAGCTTGATGCCAATTTTACAGATTCTTCCATTCAGGTAGATAATGCCCATTCAACTGTCTATGTTCAACCTTCTTTTTGGATAATTTCTTTAATCCATTTCCACTTAATTAATCGATCCTTATCCCTCAACAATTCACTTGCTATTGAAAAGTTTTCTTGCTGAGTTTCGATTTATGTCCTGGATCTTCGCTACATCACTTTTTCCATGGATTTAAGGTTCATGTAAAAGTGCTGATCCTATTTCTTTCAGCGGATATGTTCGGCATCCACAATCGTTGCGAGGACGCTGTTAACACAAGTTGGATACTCAAATGCACATTCGGTCAGGCTGGTAGAGACTTTTTGACATGTCTGACGTTCCTTCAGGTTTCTGTAAATTGCACATTAATCAAGGAACTGAGCGATTGTGTCGGTCCATTGGGGTTCGAGTGCGACATAGCTGGGAGGGTGATGGCATCTTCTGCAATCGCTGCTTCATCGTTTTCGAAGAAAGGAGCTGTATCGCACTACGCCTCCGTTTATCAGCAGCGAACGCCATCCCAAGTGACCGACACGCCCCGTTTCGTTTACGACTGGTGGACTTCGCTGGGGCTGCACGCCTATTATCATGACGCCGTCGATCCCGACCTCAGCGTCGGTTCGGATGGTTTCTGGAAAGCGGCTGACGGTCCCGGCAGGCTTTGGACCGAATCAAACTGGGTCCGGCAGCGTGTTCGTTTATATGTGACTGAAGCGCCATGGACAGGTGCCGTTATGTTCGGTTTGGGATGTATTGTCGCAGCTGCATCCGTTGCATCGTCATTCTTTTTATCGAAATATGCATTACGAACTATAAAAATGGATTAGCAGAATTTCAGTAATGCTGGACTGACAGGAACAGGGTATTGGCAGGCGAGTCACGAGGCTGCTCGAGGGGTAAGGGCCTTCAAAACCCTTCTCAGCTCGTTTCCCTCAACAACGCAATGACCGCGATCGACTTCGAAGCCCCTTCGCCTCGTCACGACAAAGAATCACAAAGTGCAAGAGGATTCGATACGCGTTTTTGGTGCCCGAACTAAAAATGATAATTTAGTGAAATAACTGGTTAAACTTCGAATAACCAATTTCAAACCTTAATCGGGAATGGAATTGATCTTCTGCATTAACAATTCAATTGTCCAGGGAGACCTGAATTGATGAAAATCGGTCCAAAACCCTCCTTTCTCAAGAAGAGCCATGGCTAATAAACTTCGATCGGTGGGCGGCAGATGCAACACTGGAGAATAATGCAAGGACTAATAAGGTTTGGCGGCGCAAGCAAATTCTGTATGAATTGTAACTTTGAAGGGTTGACTCGTTATATTCTTAACATGGCTTGTTAATTCAATATTTTCTTTTTATTTTTTTTTAATGGTTATACTTTACTTAGAGCATCTCCACCGCGGGTCTATTCCGAGGTCTAATGAATATAGACCCGTCACGGAGGGTAGTTCCGGGCTTCCGGA
>RBZT01000364.1:74470-85499 GCA_003693705.1 Polymyxa betae
GGCCCTTTCGGGTCTCCCCCTGTCACTTTAGGGAATGACTTTCTCCGTGATTCAGAAAAGACCTCGGAACTTCTTCGCAGGTTTGCTCTTGATTCGAAAACTGCGCAGTCTTGTATTTGTGCGCGTCTGCGAGTTTGTGAGGGCTTTGATGTCCCTACCGTAGCTTGCATGCGGTTTGCTACTTTGCAAGGCTACAGGTAGCTGCAGGTATCATTCCGTCATAACACCTCTTAATGCCTGAGGGTCAAGGCCTCTCTTTCGAAGCGATGAGAATGACAGGGTCGAGAATCCATGACAAGAGCGTAATGTATGCAAGCTGCTAGCGGCATAGTTTATATGCGAAAATCCAGTGAAACTCTTGCTGCTATTTCTTTTGGCAATCATGCATTTGGCAACTTTCATGCTTTAGTGAAATTACAATAGTTTTTAACAAGAAGATGACAGCCCATACAACAAAGGAACATGACGCTCTTCTACATAGGATTGTGGCTTTAAAGGGTTTCAGATATGATCGAAGAGCTTATCCTTTGGTCGTTGGCGTGATTTTTTAACTGTTCAGACTCATGACGATTTTTCTATAATAATTAAACGTTTCGCCTCGTGCTGGGTCTATTGTGGCGTATGCTCATCATCGGCATGATTCTCTGCTGCCTATAAAGCATGCTCCTGTGAGCAAAGTTGGTAACGCCATTGACTTCGGTAAAACAAGCATCGGATAGAGTATCTCGAACAATTCGGCATTTTCATTGCGAAATCCTTGTTATTGAGTCGCCAAACCAATCGTACGAATTGCCATTAGTTCCTGATAAAGCTTCGAAATTTTGAAGGCGATGATCAGCGGGCCTTGATTCAAATGCTCTTTGACACATGTTTACACGACAGTCTGTGAACTCGATTTGGTTTGATGTTCATCAATAACCCCCCGTTACTTCCTTGACCTGCAAAAGCTGATCGCTTCATTTGCGTCGATTAAGCATATCATTCCTGTATAAGGCAATCATTCTTTTGTCGATATTAGCATTGTAAACGCTTTGACTTCAACCCTGAGACATCCATAGTCCAGGTGGTCAGAATCCAGACTTTCACCCTGGGGACCGGGGTCGAGTCCACGGAAGGAACGTTTTTTGCCGGGAGAAGCAGGGTCCCCCTCCGAGTTGACGTTGCGGATTGCGTAGGGTTCGATCAGCCCTTTCGATTCAGTCCAGCTCATCATCCTGTCGCGGCCACCAGAGATCCTTGGCCGCGCTCCCGAGCGATCGCCATCGCTCGCTTCCGTCCAGCCGACGAACTCATCATCGATCCGGGACGGCGCCGTACTGGCTTCGGGCCCGCGACGGCCATGCTCTGGGCCAAGGTCATGGTCCGGCTGGCCGTAGCGGCCCAGGTCACGGGCCTCGTCCTGTGCCTGTGCGCTGCCCTCATCCAGTACTTCTACGACGAGATGGCGCCCGGCGTCGTACAGGCCCCGAACGAGCGCTGCAACCGCCCGGCGGCCCTGTTCTGGTCCGTGAACCTGTCGCTGATCGTACTGGCCCTCGTCCCCGTGGCTCTGTCGCTCTGGATGCTGTACGCCGATCGTTGTTGGTGGCGGGGGCCGCGATCGCCGCCCTTCTGGTCCGCATCGCGGCGCACGCCGCCGTACTGGCCCTGTGCCGGACCTGCCTGCTGATGCGGTTCGCTCTGGGCGTGACTGTGTCACGGCCTGCAGCTCTGCAGTCTGATCGCCTATTATGAGTGTCTGAGGAGGCTGCGCGCCCGTATTGCCCTGCACGTGACGATGCCGTCTTCAGACCCGGATTTCTTCTGGCCCGTGCGGCTGAAGCCTTCGGATTCTGGGACCTGATGACGCTGCTGTTTCGGGTGCTCTCTGTTCCAGATGCAGAACGACATATTATTTATCACATCACGTGCGCTATTAACGATCAAGCCCCCATCGCAGTTCCAAATCCGAGCTAATACACAATTTCATTGGAATCTTAAAAAGTTTTTTTTTTCAATTTTCTGCAATGGTCCTTTATGATACCGGTCATACCACTGAGAAAATTCTGTCAATACTGCGGGGTTGTTTTCCGGACCTTAACATGGCGGAACCAGAGCTGCAACAAGTCATGGACAGTCGAAGTACAGTATTACCTAGAAACAAGCCCCTGCCTGCGCTCAAACCTTGATACATAACTGCGCAGTTCGTGGAAACCGTCTTTCTGTACAAAAACTGCGCGCACTTTGTCCCACCACTGGGTCAATCACCGGTTTACCTCCGTCATTAATTGTGCCTTGACAGATCTTTTGGACAGCCGCCCAGCTCCTATCCAAAATCTCGCATACCGAATGCATCAGCTGCCTCACAAGGCTGTGGTCCGCGTCGTCGTAGCGGCCCACATCTCCGGCTTCGTCCTCTGCCTGTACGTGTTCGCCGTCCAGGCGTTCGACGGCGAGTTCCTGCCGGGGTTTGGGGCGACCTACCCGACCCCACCCGACAACATCTGTAACAGCAACGAGGCCCTGTTCTGGACCGTCTATCTGTCGCTGCTCGTACTGTCCCTGGTCGCCGTCGTGCTGGCGCTCTGGGCGCTGTACGAGGAATCGCGCGTCCTGATTCTGGTCACGATCGCCTGCGTTCTACTGCAGACCGCCGCGCATTGTCTGGCTCTGTTCCTGTGCGGCAGCACCTGCGGCCTGGTCCAGTACGCCCCCGGGACGCTGAGCGTCCTGTGCCTGCAGCTGCTGGGCCTGGGCTGGTACTACTATCGGCTGCGGTCGCTGAACCCGCAGATCGTGTTCCATACGACGCTGCCGGACCCGTTGATGGTCGTTGATAAGAGAGAGGCCGCCGTTGGCGAGCAATGTCCAGTGGAGAGATAATCTTAGCGCAGTCTTCATATATGGATAATACAGGGCTGCTCACGCATCGTTCATTCGGGTTTCATCGATTTTTTCCGAGCTGTATGAAGATTGCCCCGTCGTACACAACTCCGCCGGACACCGAAGCCAACAGCATTGGTATGTTTTTGACATTGTAACGGAAAGACAACTGTGAACATTGCAACATAAATGTCACAACGAGCAGTGTATCGAAAATGCACTGTGATCAGTGTGCTGCAATCGTAACGTAAAGATGTAACCAAAAAGGGCGATCGCGAAGTCAAAGATTTTTCACCCAACAAAAACGGATCAAGATTTGATATCCGAGATTAACGCAGTCCTTGGAAGAAATCGGCAAAATGGCGCTGCCGTCGCTCCCTCGCCGACCGGAAACAGATATCAGGTAGCGACTTTTCTTCTCCTATAATACTCTCGAATCAAGCTGGCCCTTCAAGCGCATATTGATCAGATTAACAGGGCAGAAGCTGCGGCCGTTTTTGACGTTCTGGACGGGATCTGGATGAAGCACGGGCTCAGATTTCACCGCCGTGCTGCAATACAATGCGCGTCATGGTTGACATCTTCAAATTGGCTGATTCAGATTCTTCTCGAGAATCGCATCCGAACTCCTTCGTATGAATTCAGTGGATCCGAAATCGCCGTGGTCAATGACCGCCTTTCTTCCAAATTCTGATTCGGGGTTGTCAAACTGTCCGTTCTTTATAAGCTGAGCTGCCATAGAATAAAATCGAAGCGCATTCGCCGATCAAACTGGCCCAGCCGTGGTCCGAAATCCGTGATTTACGGCCATCGAATAAATTGGTGATCCAAACAGCAAACACCATCGAAGGATTGTCTGCGAATGCGCGTGTTCAACGTTACTGTAACGTTGACGCTGATCATTACGTTACCAAATCGGTCCAGCTCGTTCAGATGCACCACACTGTGCATGAAATCGCTGAGCGGTCTGGTGATGGTGGCGCCCGTCACATTTGGAATGAACTTGCTCTGGCAACGTTTCCGTTTGGTGGGATGGTAACGTTACCCTATGGTATCTGTACACTGGAATCCGATTATGTTACCGTTTCCCAGCTGCACGTTCTTTCGTTGAATGCAGCCTGTTCTATCGGCAGGTTCTTGAAGGACGGCCTTTGATTTCGCTTCGATTGAAACTTTTTATATAAAAATGCAAATTTGCCGGTTGTACCAGCGATTAACTACATTGAGAAATCTCTTTAGATTTGTTGTGTTCTCCACTTAACCCTTTGGATAGACTGCAAGAATCGCTACAAGACGATGCTCAGCATTGTTAAAAATCACGTTTGAAGGATTCTGATATCGAATTTCAATCACTTCGAATCGATAGATGAAAACATAATAATCAGCGAAGCAGGTCGAATCCCGTGTCAACATTCAAGGCTTTTCTAGTCACTTTTGAACATTACAAATGACGCTCGTCTATCAAATCCGGTGAATCCTCCAGAACGGCGTTCAAAATCTTGCAACATTTTTGTTGAAAAAAGTTAAAAATTCAGCATGTAGGACAGTCAGAATTCTGGAAATCGTTCTGCGATTTCGGACCGGGGATGATGCGCGTCATAATCCCGTGCTGGCCCATCTCATTCCGATGCGAAACTTCTGCTCAGTCGCTACTGACTGTCATCCAGGTCGTTCAATTTGGCATTTCTCTTCGTCCAAACAATGTGTAGTGACTGGCGATTTGGCGGCTGTTCTGACAGAAGCCACGACTGCAGATTTTATGGATTCTGCATCACGAGTGCAATATCTCGCCGAAAGATGAAATCGATTTTCGAAAACGAATTGAGGGGTTCGAGGAAGACTGTCAGGAGAACTCGGTAGGGATCGAGATGACGAAGACGATCTGAACAAATATTCGTCAGCCGATCATAACCAGTTTGAGGTTGGCCAGCAGATCAGTTCCGGGGAACCGCTTGTCAAATGCGTCCGAGAATTGGCGCAAACTTCTGGTTTTGTGGTGGCAGTCAATGCTCACAGTTTCATAGACTCTTGAATTTTATGAAAATTTGCACCTAGTAGTCAAAGACGCTTGGCTGTTGCCTTTTTTTCAGAAATTTTGAGCATTTTGCGAGTCATTTTCAGTTATTTCGAAACACTGTAATTAAAAAACACGTCCCAAAGCCGACAGTTGGTTAAAATGAATTTCAATCAATGGTTTTAACCAGTTTATAGAATATTTGAATTAGATGTTTTAACAAAAGGAGATGTGTCATAGACGAAGTCTTCCCAGCCGTCTCCGTTCTTGTCCTGATTTCGATGTCAAGATGGAGTATTCAAGTCGATTCGGATGAATAAGTTTTCAGATCGTTTGAGGCGCTGTGAGTGTCGCTTACTGAATATTCACTGCCTACAAGTGCTATGAGCTTGTTTGAGTATTGTATAGTAGAATATTGGAAGATTTAACCTGTGATTACAACCGACCCATCCCTTTGTATTGGTCATTGGAAGGTCCCCAATAGTCAGCTACAACCCAGCTGTCAATTCATTTTATCAACCAGATCAAATTTGATAAAAGTAGATAAGCTCGACCATATCATCATAATGTAGCATTATACAAATGTGTAATTACACTAATTGTATTTTCCTTCTTCTGTCGCCTCAGCGTAATGCTCTTTGTCTCCGCTTTGAGCGACGAACAGGCAATCAACCTGATCGGAATAATTCTTTATGGCTTAGACCGGGATGTCGAGTCATTTCTTATTTGTTTGAGAAGATTTCGCTCCGTGTACGATGAACCTTCCTATTTTGAATGTTAAGGAAAAAAAGTCATAGAATAAAGGCAAGAAGATATTTATTAACTTTATCTAGACAGCCCTCTATCTCACATTGCACTCAAGAAGACGAGAACGTTGTGAAGAGCTGGATTTCATTTCCTGGCCTCGGGCCTGTTCTTGGATCGACGGTGCAGTTTCCTCGTTCTGCCCCGCTATCTTTAGACTTCGTTTACAACAAGTCTCTTTACGAGCAGATTCGACGCAGCTGGAGAATCAGGTATTCCAATCTGCTTTATAATTTCCAGTTCGCAGGCCGTAAAGGAGAAGGGCGGAACATTCCGATACAGTCATGCCACTGTGGCTCCAGGCTTCCACAGGGAGGCAGGGCCTCCAAGGGGCTCAGCGTTGGCCCAGCCTTCTTCAAACGTCTGCAACCCAGCTCTTGGGAAAGGCCTCAACTGGTTCAGACAGGCATACTGTAGTAGCTCTACTCTCTATTCTCTACCTTGGATTTTTTACAATTCTCAAAATCCTCTATCGCGTTCATAAGCTCCGTTAAATTCATCATTATGAGTTCCGATCATCCTAAGACGAATCGAACCAGCATTCGGGAGACTTAATATAATGAGAAAAAAATCGTATGCGATTGCCCAATGGACAATGACAACATTCGAAGATGTGATCCTGAAACATGCTTGCACTTGCAAGCAGAAATTCGATACGCATGTACAGGAACAAGATGCTCCAGTACAAATAAAATAAAACCGCATGCTGTAAGGTTTCATAATATTTCAACAAAAGGAAAGAAATAATTATGATTGTATAGGCTGCTTTTAGGGCTCCGACCGGGTACTAACGGGTCGGGTCCCTGCCTCTATCCGGTACCCGTCCATACAATATCCAAAAAAGGTTGCAAACAGACAAAAAGATGATGGGACTTTATTTTTTCAGACAGTACTTACCAAACATCAAGAAGAGGTTTCTGGTTTCAAAGAATGTCGCCGAAGCCCAATCACGTCACGGCCGCAATTGAATATTCGCTCGACAGCGACTGAAGAGCCCGGAATCGACAAAATGTCTTTTGCCACAGCGCTGAGATTAAAAAACTGTTGGGCGTGCGCTTCCAGTAATCTAACGGATCAACTGCAGGATCCTCACATCGTAAATCGAAGTAATTTTCAACGCGCAGAAACAAAGTCCGTGCATATCAAACTACCCGACGGGTAGTCGGGTCGGTACCACCCCCTATCCGGTACCCGACCCGACCGGTACCCGACCCGGTTTTTCAGGGTACTACCCGTATCCGGTCGGAGCCCTAGCTGCTTCTCATTATAGAATCCCAGATTCAACCCAAACGATGAAGGGATTATTTATAACCATGAATATTCCAAAAAGCAATCGCTGCTGCTTGTATCAATATTTACGCTATATATTGATTAGTAAAGCAGTATTTAACTGAAATGATGACTGCTAACCTCCGGTTCCGATGAATATAGGTTCCGATGTACATTCAACTCCGATGAACTGGACAGCCTCCGAGACTTCTCTGATTCTATATTTGAGGGCTTGTAATCTATCTAATATAATCATTCTGCAATCATCTTTGCAATCTCAGCATCAGCATTTAGTAGATTGCCTCATGCTCCAGATGAGGGGACACTGATGGATCCGAGCTGCGCGCAACGTCACATCATTTGCTGCTGACGTTGGGGTTTAGACCGACGGACACGCCCACCGACGAGCAAATTGCCGATAAAACCTTTTGTCTCTTATGGGTCTTATGGGGAGGGCTGTCCGTCATACGGGGTCGAATGATGCCTGCAATGGCGCGTGATTTCGCAACAACTGCGTTGAGCTTTGTTAATCCAAGCTTCAATTCTAGTTGGCTGCGTGCCCTCGTAGTTTGTCATCCTGACAACAATTCAGGTCCTGGGTTGGCTTTGGCCCCAGGGCCTGGATTAGCTGACTTTCTTCGGCCGGACCAAGCGGAGTGGGTGGGCGGACTATTACAATCCTTACAGAACGCAACACGCCCGGATGTTTTAAAGGCTTGTTATGCTGAGATCATCAAACTTCGCGACAATTTCTCTCAAATTCGGGCGTCGTTGATTGGCCGGGTTTCGAAAGAGAGGTTGAGAACCAAGGATTGCGCACAAACAACTTTGCGGCGTCACTGGCCGAATATCGAGTGCTACAATTGTTTGCATGAATGCATTGGTCTTACAAGACTATAATCAATAATGTAGCATTCCATTTTTGAGCATAACGACTTGAGTGTTTTACAAGATAGCTTGGACATCACACGATATCGCAATCAACAGCATTAACTTGAACAACTGTAAAAAGGAACACATTTGTTGATGAATAACAACTTAGAATAACAATCACTTAGTGAATAGTATATACAGCACAATTTAAGATCAATAAAACTGCATACATTGTAGATTCGGGGACAGCGCGGCCTCAATCCTCTAGTACCGTAGACAAACAGTTTGACCGCTCACAGATAGCCGGCGACGCGATGATTTGCATTGTATTTGTTGCATTTTTGTTGCAATTGTTTCATTATCTTTGCAATGTTGCATTCAAATGTTTCATTTGTTTCATTTGTTGCAAATGTTTCATTTGTTTCATTTGTTGCAAATGTTTCATTTGTTTCATTTGTTGCAAATGTTTCATTTGTTTCATTTGTTCCATTTGATTCATTTGTTTCATTTGTTCCATTTGATTCAAATGTTATAAATGTTTCATTTGTTTCAAATGTTTCATTTGTTTCAAGTGTGATAGAATCTTCGACGACGAAACGATTTGGGCAACAAAAAAGTGAAAGTTTATATAGGTTCTAACATCCCTCCAGTAACAAGGTCGGCAGCTCTCCCGACCATCCTAAACATGCAGCCGGCCGTGGTGCCTCAATCCCGAGCGGGCTCCGCCACGTCGCGGTCGCCCTCCGCCATCACCCCCTCCCGAACGCGACTCGGGGTACAGCAAAATTGATCACGCAAGCGCTTGAACGCAATCGCGCCGAGATGCTTGTTAGTATGTCCGCAACCATAATGCTCAACTGTAATAGCGCCCGCCGCGAATTCACGGATCGAACTCAATGATAGCGGACGTCACTATGCTTTGATCGGCGCCTGATCTGGTTTCCATGCGCCAGGGAAATGGCGCCCTGGTTCCTCATAAGCAACCGTCGGATTCTTTTGAACGACTCCAACCAAGTTCACGAAGCAGTTCCCTCATTCAGACGATCTCTTGGGTGACGCTACACAACGTCAAGTATTCTGCCTCCACTGTGGAAAGTGTGACACAGGCTTGTCGCCGGCTCAACGACGTTCCCTGAAATTGAGCGCCGTGACTCCGCGTCCGTGGCAAAATCGGAACCCGCAAATGCCGTCAGAACCGGGTCGCCCCCTCCCAAACTGATGCCCAATTCGAGAGTTCCACGAAGGTAACGGAATACTAGTTTAATACCGATGACGGCTTGTTGTCGTGTCACACGACATCAAAACCCTAAACCCTAAAACCCTACCTGACGAAGTCCGAGAGGCGCAGCCTCTCAAAACAGATGAAGATGCTACTCCGGCGCAACCCGCCCGGGAGGCCGCTCCTTCCAAGACAGCTGCTTTGACCAGCAGCGGTCCAGCACGTCCTGTACGCTAGTGCCGCTTCTATTAAGCGTTGTTCGCGCAGCCCCTATCCTGTCCTGTCCTGACCTGTCCTGTTTATGTGTCCTTCGTGATTATTATTCCTTTGGAAATAAAAGTGTGGTTCAATTCCGCTTGACCGCCGTCTGCCGACTTCCACTAGAGTGATCATCACTCTTGTGCTGTAGGAGAGCTGGTATTCCATGCAAAAAACGAAACCGCGTAGGCGATATCGGGACGGGTACAGGTCGCCAGGTACATGAGGCATCCCACCGCCTCACGATAGGGATAGCCAACGTCTGGCTGGCTGTCGCATATCCGTGACGCGGCCTCTGCCGGGGTATTCACCCATTTGCTTTCATGCATACCGAGCCGTGTCAGGGCCTGTGTCCCTGCCAGAGTCCCAGGTAACGTAACTGCAGGCGCAGCCAACTCTACGGAGTGCGAAGCCTATACAGGAGTAGAACATTCCGAAGAACCCTCGAGCTTCCACCAGTCCATTCCCAGCGACCAGCAACTTGGAAGATTCCTAGAACGTTCCTAGAAACTATTTAACTCCTGAATATAGCGTATCATTCCGATTACCACCTTTCGATAATACACATCAAGCCTTGATCTCAGTCTCTATTCTCGCCTTCGACTTCGACACCAACCGTATCATACTGGACCAGACCCTAACAAGCCGTTGGAGGACCGCCCAGGCGTAGGCGTCCTGGGACAGATGCAGGCGCCGCTGGCCGCGATCTCGCACGACCCGGACGCCTAAAATGAAAGTCAACGGGGAAAATTTTAAATTGACCTACGATTGCTCTACGCTCTACGGATTGATCTACTCCGCGCACTTTTTAATTGCTCTATAAATTGATCTATTTTGACGGAAATCAGACAATTGACCTACAAAATGATCTACTTTCTCGAAAATGATCTATTTTTGACCTACTCCACGGATAGTTAATTGCGACCTACTAATTGATCAACTATCACCAATTTGATCTACAAATTGATCTACTAAACCCTAAACCCTAATCCAAGCTTTGTAAATTTGAATGGATGTGAGTGCCTGGTTCTGTATCGGTTTGGGAACCAACTAAGCAATCTAAGCGCTTAGATTGCTTAGTTGGGCGCTTAGATTGCTTAGTTGGTTCCGAAACCGATACAAAAATGTGACTCGAACCCCGGACCTCCGGAGACGACCACATCTTAGTTGGTTCCCAAACCGATACAAAAATGTGTTCGTCTCCGGAGGTCCGGAGTTCGAGTCACGCTGATGACTGAGGATTTTTGAGGGGTTTTCGGGATACTACGAAGCGCTTAGCTACTGGGGATATGAGGATGCCCTAGGGAATGTTGAGGAACGACTCGAAAGGAGCCTGAACACATTTTTGTATCGGTTTGGGAACCAACTAAGCAATCTAAGCGCAACCAACTAAGCAATCTAAGCGCTTAGATTGCTTAGTTGGTTCCCAAACCGATACAGTTCATTGAAATTAGATACTTATTTCTCGGTGAAAATGTGACCATAATGCACATATTAGAAGATTTCATTGATGCAGATTTTCGTCGCGGGACTTTACAATCTCAATGTCCATTTCACTTGACGAACATTGGTTTCTCAGTTTGTCGATATCGAAAAAACAATGATCGTAAGGTCGAGATGGTAGCGAGCAGTGTAGCTATCACGTGAAGTTTCAAACAATTGTGTGTGGAGTTTGAGTTTTTGTTCGATTTTGTATAAATCCGTCACGGACACCGCAATTCTGCAGCTGC
>RBZT01000619.1:0-30186 GCA_003693705.1 Polymyxa betae
GATGGTCCTGTCCTCGCAACCATCAAAGAAGGCGTCGCATCTCGTCATTCCCGTCCGCATACTGCCAGGGCAGCTCGCTGTACAGATCGCGGCCCGTTCGATCGATTCCGGGGACCTGGAGCAGAATGCGAACGGCTTCTATTGATCGATATCGTACAGCTGGGGGTAACCCCATCGCCCCATCTCTATTGATCCAATATCCACTATAGGGCTGCCGGACCAGGCATTCCAGTACGTCCAGACGACCATCGCGAATCGCATCCTGCAGGTCGCGACCAGGAACGCGGCGTCCGCGAGCATCGTCCGCGCTGCCGTCCGATCCGCGAACAGCGCCGCGACCCGGTCGTCCTGGCCCGCGTACAGCAGCTGGCGGAGCGTGCGATGGACCTGGCGAGCCGTGAAGGCCGTATAGGGCAGCACGGCTCGCAAATCGGCGCCGGACGCCGTGCTGGCCCAGTCCAGATGGGCGAGCTCGATGGGGAACCCGGACTTGAACCTGAAGGCGGGATCGCAGCGGAGTTCGTCCAGCGCGAAGATCGCCGCGCTCAGCTGTAGACGATGTTGCGATTGTAGAGCGGAAGGAGATGTTGGAAGACGATGATCTGAAGACGAAGGCAACGAAGCAGCAGCAGCAGACGCGATGATTTGCGAATATCGTTGGAGAAGGGCGTCTTGGAAATCCGAACCCAACATCTGGACAATATCATGGAATACTACTGGCGGGGCAGTACGACCCAGGTTCCATGGTAGACTGGAGATCGTATATGCGCATAATCCGAGGAAGAATTCGGCGATGGATTCCAGGCCGCATTCATGGACGAGGAACTTGAAGGAATCATGAACATGAAGATGACGATGTAGAGCGAATAGACGACGAGCGATATAGACAGCGTTAGTATCGGTAAGAAGGAGACGAAGTTCGCCTTTCAGACGAGGATGCCGTGCAGCGTCTTCGACGATCATCTCGAGATTCTGGGCGAAATCATCATCGGGAAGTTCGGGATTCAACAAGACCCGAATCAGTCGAATTCGATCGGAGACGAGGGCGTTGCAGAACCTGGATGTGAGAGCGAATTTGATCACAGCCTGCTCGTGTCGAATATATCCAGAGATCAGCTGCAAGCAGAGATCAGGACGATCGACGCCTTGATCGACGCCCTGTATAGAAATCGCCCTGATCAGCATGAAGACGATAACAGCAATATAGAGAGGAGACATCTATTAGCGTGAATGAAGGAATTCATCGTACTATTAAGCAGGCAGTGATGGAACGCAGTCATTCCCTGTAACATTGACCGACAGACAGCAGTGTCGACGCCACACTCGGCGCCAGTGGGAAAATGCCGCGTCGGACGCGCTCGAATCCCACTCATGGCCAAGTGCGCCTGGACGCTATTAATATCGGACCTGGTGGAACCAAGTGAGTCACCCCAGGTGTTTTACGATACAGTTGGGAATCGATTGATTTTGTGTTACACAAGGAATGGACCGTGGTGTGACATTACCGGTGACGGAGGAAATTCTGGTTGACGATGGCCCTCGTAATTCCTTGGATTATGAAGATGAACTACAAGTTGCTATATCTGAATCTATGACCATTGATCCTGCTATACAACAAGATATTGAACGAGCTATTGCTAACGCTCTAACTGAACAACACGACAATGTATAGATACAACAAGATTCATGCTGATTTTCAACGTCTCCCATTTGGACTCGGTTCGCCATTGATAGAGGTCGATTCTGTATCGTAAACAGCAAAGATCGCTTGGTGACGCAGTTGGCAGCGTGCTGGGCCCATAACCCAGAAGTCCCAAGATCGAAGCTTGGCCGAGCGATTCCTTTTTTTTGGTTTTCTGATTCGTTCGAATATCTGACACATTCGCAATGCCATGATTGTAGTTTATGTTACAAATGTATCGTATAGCACGGCGAGGCATTGTACCCAGCAGCTTCGTACTGGCCCCCCGAAGTTAACGGGATCGATTGATAAATCCCAGCAATACATCATCCAGTGTTGCTTGCGTCACGCAGTAATCGCTGATCACGTTGTCGTTCTGCATCTGGACCAGCACGGCGAAGAGCGGGCCCAGATCGGCCGAGCTTAAGCCCGTGATTCTGACTCGGATACGCCGTGCTACATGGTCCGTGACTTGAACTGGCCGTTGCAGTCGCTGCTCTAATACACCAGTCACGGTCCCAACAGCAGCAGCAGCATCAACGCCAGCAACAAGATCAACCTAGGGTTTAGGGTTTAGGTTTTAGCACTCAAGTAAATCCACATGAAATGGATCACGCGTGTAACGATACGTCCAAGTGAAATGATGTTCTGCAGAAACGGCAACGTAATACGCTATATGTTACCTGATAGGATCCGGCGTATCGGTTCTTAAGATGCTGAGCTGATCCGAGACATTGCAGAAGTCCACGATACATGATGGACATACGGTGGCAGAGATGTTCGGCTTCCCCTTTGCGTTCACGTTACGATTGCGGGATCGCCCAATAGGAAATTAACGTTACGCATCGAATGAGTGATGAGGACCGTACTGCGATCAGGCCCGGACTCCGAGATCAGGCGCCAGGCTAGACGACGTGCGTGCGCGTCCAAACCTGTCGGTAACAGATCAGCACTGGGGGTTTATGTTACATGTAGCGTGTTTTGGGACCGTTTGTGGGTTCGTCCAGCACCATGAGCCGATTACCACCGAGTAACGCCAGACCCAGGGACAGTTTCCCTTTGCGTTACAATCACGAATCGAATTAGAACACGACATCTACGTTACTTTTGTTACCACCGCTGTACGTACTGGCCATGCGATCAGCACAGGCGGTCAGATCCAGGAACTGGATCAGTCCATTGCAGACGTACCGGACCTCGGATTTAGGCACTCCCTGAGCATTAAGTTAGACCATACTGTGCACACCGTAAAAAGTTGCAAAAAAATTGTAAAAAAAAACAAAACAACATGGAGCAATGTAACGAACTTTGATATGAGCGAATAAGGTGAAATGTTGTCTAGCTGTCAGATAATGAAGGAACCCGTCCTCTTGGGGGACATAACCTAATAGCTATGTAACATTTCAGAGGAGGTTATGATACCAGCCCGGATGATGTTACAGGTCGTATCTGATCGATATCGTGAACTAGGTCATGGCATAGAACACGACCTCGGCCTCGGCTCGGCTGCAGCTCACCAACCAGACACTTCACCAATGTCGACTTACCTGAACCGTAGTCAGCGTATCGTCAACATGCAGTGCGTCAAAGTCAAATTATGTTTCCTGGTAACGTATGAAACAGCAGTACTGCACGTACCGGCCCCATTCGGGCCCAGGAGCCCAAATACACGCCCAGGTTCTATTCCGAAACTGACGCCATCAACGATGTGGTGCTGGCCCAGATCCACTCCGATCTGATCCAAACAGATCTGATAACGTGATTGATCATGATACGAGGCGGTGATCGCCCTGGTCTCGTGTGTTACATCCTCATCGTCGACTTGATCATCCGTGATCGGGACCATGTGAGACGACACGTTACTCACCTCACTGAAACGTAACGATGAGGGACGGAGTTTGTAACGTAATGCCAGACAAACCGTGGCTGTAACGACGAGGTTCGGCGTTCGGCGCGCAGAATCATGGCAAACCAAAATGCGGCCGACAGCAGTGCGGCAACGTAAACACCAGGTATCGTATCTGTATCGCTAGATGTAACGTCAGCAGAGGCTACAGAGCGCGCATTGGCAGAACCGATTCGGATCGAGGAGTACGACCAGCGCCACGACCAGAGCATAGTTCGGAACCAGAGCCAGTACGACGGTGCTGGCTGCGCTGCTGCTGGTGATGCCCCCGGACTTGGCCACCCCGAACATGATCACGGTCTCGAACAGATACAAGACCGAGGCCCAGCCGCTATAGATCGGGATCGAATCCACCCGGGTCGTGACCAGTCTGATATCGTAACGCAACACAGCATCAGTCATGGTAACATGAGCAGCGCATGCCGCTGGCTTTTACCCGTTGAACGCCAGTACGGCGGCGCCATTACACGCGAACCCGACGATCAGAGCGGTTAATCGCCCCAGTGTAACGTCTGGGAGAGCGCGGGCCAGGACGGCGGCCAGCAGGGACAGTACGCCCGGGACCAGGTATAGGATCAGGTCGACACCCAGCCTGGATAATGTTACGGGTCCGTGACGGCGAACAGTAACGTTATTGTTACCGGGCGGCCCAGAACATGAGAGGACGTAGGCCGACAGCTGTTAGTAAAGGCCGAGATCCAGTAGACTTCTGCCGTAGTATGGCTGTGTAATGTTACAGATCGAAATCCGGAGCCTGGTTTAAGGGACTTACGTATACCGAATCCAACAGGTACATAGGATAATCCCGCAGCAATTAGCAATGGCACTAGAACAAGTCCGGAGGATGTAGTCCGTGTAGTAGATGGGAATGGGTCCGTGAGGAACTCGATTCGCCGGGTACTCGCCGCATTCGTTAATAGCGCCAGACCCGCCTGATACCCACTTGATACGTAACATTAACACGATATGACAGTACAGTACGGGTAGGGCGTGTAACGATGAACAGTTATGATAGACGAGATCTGCATCGAATGCGATACTGGTAGGGTGTATATGCAGCAGTCGCGACTGTAACGGCGGATCGACCAGGGTGCCACGCAGTCCGAATCGCGGCAGAGTCTCATTTAGAAACCCGCTCGTGGCCGGTACGACTACCGTACGTTCAGCGGACGACGAGTAACGCGGACCTCACGTTACCTTGATTGGCGAAAATCGCCGGGCTCAAAAACGGCAGCGTAATCGACGACTGGTCGGATGTGCCACGGACTCCGCCGAATATCAGGCTAATGGTGGTGTAGAGGGCCGGTATGACCAGCTGGTAGGTGAGAGCTCGCCAATCTCGGGACCAGCTGATAAAGAAGGCCGCACCCAGTGCCGTGATCTGACGCCAGCTCGACGTCCGACATTGGTCCGTGGACGGTCGGGGGACGGACTCCGGACTCGGATCGTCATGAAGTCCGTCATTGAGAAGGTTCAGGAACACCTGACCACACCCAGCACACGATCAGAATGGTGCGCCAACGCCGTCGAACTGCTCCGACCTCTTCCAGCGATCGCACCCCAACTCCGAACGTTTGGGCCGCTTCCAGCTTGCGTAACTCTTCCAGCATCGGCGCGAATTGCGACGCGTTACGATCCGGTAACAGAAACGTAACATGACTATCAGTGCAAGTCCGAATCACAGCATCTGATACTCGATGAGCGTCTTCCGGGATACATGGGGGGTACGTACCAGGGACATGCCCCTGCACTATATCAGTGGCCAGTACCGCGGTGTCCTGGGCGTCAGGTCGAACAGCGACCGTGAGCAGGTACCCGGGTGCGTACTTACGTTTCAGTGCGGCCGGTGTGCCGCACGCAGTCACGCGACCTCCGTTCATGATCACCACCGTATCACTGAGCAGATCGGCACCATCCATCGAGCTATTGGGCTGTTAGGTAACATAAAACCCTAACAGACCGGTGGACCCCCTTACTGTGTCGTAAGCACCACGAACCTCCCGGATTTCCAGGATTGTAACGCACGCCATAAGGAACCACGGACTACGGGATCAAGTCCGGAAGATGGTTCATCTAAGAACACCACTGTTGGGGATCCAATCTATGCGCATCACGCACTCCGTCAATCTCCGAAAAACTATAACGTAAACAGCCTCGTACGAAGGCCATCGCCACGGATAGGCGGCGTTTGACACCCGGGCTCAAGGTCGTGGCCGTCTGGGACCAGTACGGCTCCAGATCTAAGTCGGCGATTAGCGGGAGGCACGAATCCACGGACACCGAGCGTAATTGCGCGCAGAACTCGACGTGCTCCGCCAATGTTAGGTCCGGGAATAGAAGATCGCTGTAGAGGGTCAGTAGTGGTGGGCGGGTACGGCCCAAGTAACGCACGTTTGCAGACAGATACCGATACGGAGATCATGACGAACCTGGTCCATGCAGGAGAGCTGCGTACCAGGTAGGGTCAGTAACGTAACATGACGAGGGGCCAAGTCGCGTTAACGTTACCAGATCGATGGAGTCATCCAGAACCACAGCGCCGCTGTCCGCCTCGATCATACCAGATAGGATCGACATCAATGTCGACTTGCCTGTAACACACGATAACACACCAATGTGGGTAACGTAATCCAAAAACAAAGAAGGGTCCGATGGCCGTACCGGCTCCATTATGGCCCAGAATAGATGTGATATGACCACGGGCCAGATCAATACTGACGCCGCCCAGGGCCTGTACGCCGGAGTCCGATGCGCGCGCACCACAGAGTTGATGGGGTGTCCACGGACCCGGAAACGATTTACACACGTTACGGATGCGGATCACGCTATCAGTCTGCTGTGGCAGCGGGTTCTCAGACACAGGACCGCCCTGTATTGGAGTTAGACTTGTCGCGGTTTATAGATCGCGTTACGTTACCTCCTCGGATGAGCGGCGCATCAGCGGCTGCAGCGAGAAATAATCATCGGAGACACACGGATTCCGTGACGGCCTTCGAAATGGGAAGTACCACGGTAATCTCACCCCATATTCCTATACAACAATCCAATCATATACTGCTATCAAATCTTAGCCAAAAATAATGTTACACTGGGCAGAACCCGGTCAAGGTACAGGGCCAGCACGGTAACGATGCCGGCATAGAGCCAGAGCAGAGCCATGGCCCCAAGCGAGGACTGCCCACGGACCAGAGCTCGGAATCCGTGATCAAAGGCGATCGGTGGTGAAACGAGTAACGCAATCCACTACGTTATGCATCAATACGCGATTGCCGTCGTACGGCGTCCGCCAGCCACACGCACGTACACTGTCCAGATGGCGGATGAAGAGTCTCGGACTATACACGATAATGATCGCTAGTCCGGAGAACTGGGCCGCCGATTTCGCCTGGTTGAAGAAGACCGATGATAAGAGCGCGAACGACATCAGCGCCTATGTCCTCAGGATCAGTGATGACATTAGACGGTCCCGGGTCCAGTACGGCACAGAACGATAGAATCAGGGTGATGAGCGGGAAGGCGGCTGATGCCGAGACAAGCCCGCCCCATACCAGGATGATCGCGCAGAGCAGTGACGTTACGATACTGAGGGTAACGTAGACCAGTATCCAGGACGTCCAGATCGCTACTGTCGATACGCCCATCACCTTCAGATATTCTCGATGGCCGTCCTGTACACACAGTTAGCTGAAGGTTTACAGAAATAGCATTTTGGTAATTAATGCAGAAAAACGGTTAGGGTTTAGGGTTTCCAAAGTCGCTACCCGTTGAGACGCGTTGAATGGCAGTTCAGTGTAAAAAAGTTCGTAGTTTTACCTCTTTCTCTTGAACGAGAACGAATAGGAATTTGGTGGCAAATCCAAGGAAGGCGGAGATCAGATAGAGACCCCCAACACCATCCAGCAGTTCACCGAATGGATCCACAGTTCGAGCCGGGGTCGGGTACGTCCGTGTCCGTAGCGGATCCGGTATCGTGTATGTGCCTGATGTTCCCAGAACCGCGGCCAATGACGCACTAACGGCAACCTACAATCACGAACTCAGACGAGCAACCAAACCCTAAAACCCTAGGGTTTTCGACCTGTAACGACGCGAACCCCGAATCCAGATACATCATGCAGCGATTCGAATCGAGATCCGAATCGATCAGAACATCGGCAGGAGGGATCGAGTCGCCATTCATCCTTAAGGTGACCTTCACACCATCGCTGCTATCATCGATCAAAACGGCGGCCAACAGCTAACGGCAATCAATGCAAAGTGCGCGAACGCAATCCTCGACCGTACTGGTCTTTGTTTGGTGATGTCGTCGGTGGCGGTGATGGCCTCGGGGCGCCTCCGGAAGCGTTTACGAAGTTCATCGCGGAGAGCGATGGCGATCTACGAGGTCGATGGGATGTTAGAGGGAGCAGGATTTTTTGTATGGACGACCTTGGAATTGGCGGATTGTATGGCGATCTGGAGCGAGGTGTTGCTGGCAAGAATGGCGTCGAGATCGGGAGCGTGAGATGTTGATAGATGTGCATGCATGTTGGGGTCGTCGGGAACCTGAACAACCTCATCATTGGACCAATCAGAAATCTCTTCGAAAAAATCATTAAAAAAAGAATCATGGAAACCCTATTTGAAAATCTTCATAAAAAACAAGTTGCTGGAAACGGAATCGAAACCGTTCCGGACGGTGTTGAGCTTTAAAATTTCGGAAACTAGAAACAACGAGAATCGAGTTGAGGAAACTTAGCCCTAAACATGATAGCAAGAATGTAATAGAGACAGACAGGAGGGATGGAGATTGGAGGTAGAGCGAGACGGGCCACGACGATCAGCATCATGAAGATCAACGGCGTCCCGATCTCCAGCAGCGTATCGCGACGACGACGCCATTTCATCAGGGCGTTTCGTCGCACGAACGCCCCGGTGCTGACCGCGAATCCGGTCGCCATACAGCTCACATATACGGACTACCAACCGATCATTCAAGGGCCAGCACCACACCCACACACACCCCAAGACGCTACGTGCGCGACCCCATTCTGATCATGGCTGGAAACGCTACAGACATGTCGTGATCATGACGAATCACTTTATTAAACGATTCAATATTGGAGAGCGGAATCGTTTCGATTCTCAAATTCGACAGCGTTTAGATGGGCGATTCCATGATGGTTTTCAGCAATCAACGTAGCATCTTTCTGGCTGCTGAAAAATCGTTTCTGTCGTCAGGTTGAGTCTTTGCATAGTTCAGCTGCTTTGTGACGATTTCTGTCGTGGCCTGCAAACAGGGCTGAAATTTGCAGCCTCATGAGGTACCCTTCAGGCAGGAATCTGTCCCCGAGGTGATTCGTGGTAACATTTGCAGCCGACCCGCAAGACAAATCGAATCCGCCAATCATATAGACCTGGCTAAGTCCAGCAACAACACCATTTCCGAACAAACATAAATTGCAGACATTCTTGTTCGAGAGCCCCCAACGCTTCGATCTGTTATGAATACATGCAATATGGATCCTGCTCCGTCCAAGTTAACGCTCTGCATAGAGATCTACATCGCAGCGCAGCGCAGAGTCGTAGTCCTGCATATAGAAAGTAAGCAAAAGTGCCTTTTAGATCAAGATCATTTCTGAGTACACCTTTGCTATTAAATGTCATTGCTGACAATATTGCATCAATGGTAGTGCGACCACAAACAGCATCACCATCATCCAATACTGCCCATATTCATAATAATGAACTGGTTGCAATCATCATCGAGACCGCCTCGCTCGTCGCCAAATACGACCGTGTTTTATCCCCAGACACGTTCCTCGAGCAACATCGCGCCTCGGATGCCGCCAAACGTTTGATGACGGCGATCGAATGTCATCGCGACCTGCTGGACGCCCTCTGTAAAGACTTCTATGCTCGATATTCGATGATGGCCGTCCTTCGTGATCGACCGCTCTATACGGTCATGTTTCATGTCCTGTTATGTCGACCGGTCCCCGTCGCCGTGCTGGACCGTGTCCATTTCGATCCGGGCAAGATCGCTATTCTCATTCGCTATCTGTACAGCGACCATGCCGATGGCGTTGTCTATAAATACTTCGATCCGGAGTGGGCCGAACGGCACATGATGGGGCCGCTACGACAGGCGCGACTAGATGCCTGGGCCGGCACGACTCTGGCACCGGACACGATCGCGAAACGACGTCAAGCGCAGCAGCCAGCAAAGGGGCCCATTGTGGTCACCAAACCGAAGCCGTTTGCATTGACGGAAAAACCGCCGCCCCGAGCCATTGCTGTTGAAGACGCGGTGCGAATCGACACCAGGCCCAAGGTCGTACTGCTCCCAGGACCATTGACCTGGCATCTAATTTGCGGATCACAGCCAGCAAATCCCGTCCCGACTCACATTCTAGGGCATCGCTTGAACGAGATCATTTCGGAGAAGGAGAAACGAAGGCGGCAGCACCTGGATGAATCGTTGCGATCCTGGGCCGTCATCCATCAGCAGATCTCGTCGCGGTTCACGACACTAAAGACGAAGCCACAAGCGCCGCCGACGTTGGAGCCAACGTCCGATGAGCCCATCGTCAGGAAGCGCATCGCCCGTCCGGTATCATGCACGCCGTACTGGCTTTTTGGTTCGGATGATCCTGAGATACGTCGTAGGCTACCCGGATTGGGATGAGAAGCGACGCCCCAGAGATCGCTTGGTGTCGGTCGGCCATATTACGTGAGACGTTCCAGACGCATGAACGGCAACGACGCCTAGCTCAGGCCATACAACAGTACGAAATTGGTGGGCTTGACGATTACGAATTTCATGTCGGTACTCGTTGCCCTCCATAGCTGTTGTATTAATATTCAACGAAGTGCTGGAAGCGACATGGAGAAGCCGAAGACGAACGAAGACGAGCCGAGTCGATTCGGGCGCGGAAACATCAGCTACAGGAGGAGCGTCAGGCCGTTAAAGACACCCTCAAAGCCTCTTTTCGTTGCAGGCAACGTGACGCTCGGCGTTCTGACCAGCACATGCAGATGATGCTGAACGCTCGTAAACAGCACGATGAGATGACGACTGCCATCAAGAAGCAAATTGTTGCCGCCATTCGACAACAGAAACGATCAAGTTCGTAATCCACCTTCACTACAAGAATGTTTCAAACATGTTGCAGGAAGAGATGGGAGACAGCCTCAGGTAAAAGCTGCAGCGGCTGAAATCAACTCCACCATCGCTGCATTACGTGAAGATAAAGGAATCACTTCGGAGAGACGTTTGGAGGAAAGCCGCGACCTGGTCAAGAAGATTCGGGCAATGGAGGCGGCGTCTCTCGAAGCGTACAGATTCGATTCATGAGCTTCTGAAACATGTAATGACTCGATTTAAAGGTTGGAAGGGCGGCGTCGCTTGTTCGATCACACAGAAACCGGGGGTCATTTGTTGCTCTCAGAGATGTCGCTTTTTGAGATGGAACAGAGACAAAAGTTTAACGCACGTCTTCAAGAGAAATCAAATGAGGTAAAGGAAGTGATTTATAGCAGCACGAGGTTGACGTTTTACAGCACCGTCGCGAAGTTATTCGAATGCAGCGAGAAGCAGCGAATCAGACGTTGGCCGAACAGCGCGAGATGCTCCAAGAGCATCGTTCTCTGCGACACGAAGCCGATCTGAAAAGAAGGGAGAGACGGCATGCCGAGCGTGCTGTTCAAGCCGATGAGAATCGTCTCCAACAAGATCTGGTAGCTGCTTCACAGCCGATTGTGAGAGTCTGAATGCATTCTGAAAGGCATTTGTGGAGAACGTCCATTATATGGCGGAACGCGATGCCCAGCGAATTCAACGATTGAAAATCAATCGAGAAGCGTCATATCAGACACATTCTGAACATGAAGCATCCACACAACATACTCGAAGATCAATCAACGCGCTTGGATCATTCCAGGTAGATTTACATCAGCCCGAGTAAATGGGAACTGATCTGATGAATAGGATGCCGGTGAGCGAATGGCACGTCAGATGCAGGAGTCTCAAACAAGGACGGCTGAATGTCGAGCATTCGTAAAAGCAGCGAGCCAAACTGGATAGAATTTTGAATCGTGTTTTTAGGTGAAGAAACAGGAAAGAAAATCTCGCGTTCAGAGCAGAAAAGAGAAGACTGAAGCGATATTAAGGCACAGGGCACAGATTGATCGCGAGTAAGAGCTGTATCCATTCGTTTCATAATGACTGATGCCAGGTTGAGATTCGAGCAAGCGAAATTCGACCAATATAAGTTCAATTGCAAATGGATAGAGGCAAATCGTGAGAGGGTTGCAGCTATCAGGCATCATGAGCAACAGGCTAAAGCTGAAGATCATTAAAGCTAGAACAATATAGGTGGAGAATGGTTCCGAAGTCGGCAGTAGAAGCGCTTCGTCCTTTCAGTTAAGATCGGGAAATGTGCAACAAGTCTCTGCACCGCCTGTCGCGATACGATTCGTCCAGTCTAATGAATCTCATGACCAATGATAATGCCTCGGTATCTTGTCGCATCCCATGATTGAGGACTCAAATCCATAATCATCGACAGAACGCGCTGGAGCTTGTTTGGCTCCTTTTTCGCAAAAGAGGATGATATACCGGCGGTGTACACGCTGACAAAACTAAAGCGAATTAGAATGTGTTTCGCAGGAATCCTGATCAGATAGAGCCGGAACTAAAGGTGTACGATGTGTCGATGCCCAGGCTGTTTGACGTCCAAGCTCCATGATATGATAGGGATGAGATACTCATTGCTGCTTAACTGATCCTTGTTGCCTGGAGACTTGGCCAAATTTCCATTTTTTGATTATGAGTATAACCCACTCAATTTCAAAGAGCGAATCCTTCCGTAATGGTCCCAACCGTAATTACATCGGATTACGAAGCGTTACTTTAACTCAAATTGATTTCCTAAACATGATATGGTATCACATACTAACATGCCTTCGCCATTACATACACCCTTGGATCTATTGCGAATTAATAAAATCCTTGTTAATTACAATCTACTCACTGGTTCTTCTGGGCGTTCGACACGTAAGACATTTGGCTGCCCTTGCCTGGCTCTGACCATTCGCTGAGCATGTCGCCAAACACTGAAAGAGACAGATCCCGAACTAATAGGATGAATAGCCACACTGAAACTGAGACAAGCCTGGAACCGAAACCCTTTATAAAGGAGGTCGCGCCCCATTCCGTCATTACTTTTGCATTTCTATGGAAGCTGCAGGGTCCAATCCGGCAAATATCTCCAACCGAGAGAGACGGATCGGACCTCGCGAGCTTCGTGAACATAGGCACGATCTTTGGGTTGCCATCCATGGACGGGTCTATGGTTTGGCTGAGTTTCATGATCACCCGGGAGGCATAGATATACTCCGGCACGAAGCCGTATGTTCGTTCTGCTTTCATGAACTAGCCTGATAGCAAGTTTGTATAGGGCAGGGACGCCACTCGTGTTTTCGATGAAATTGGTCATTCCCGGGTGGCTAAACGTATGCTGCCGCAATATGATCTGGGCGCCTTTATATCGGTGGAGGAAGAAGCTGCCATAGAAGATTCTAGAATCGAACCTACCGCTGTCACGTCCTCTCAGGTCACGAAACCTATCGGCAACGCTGAGCATAATGGAACCGCTGAGGTCGGAAATAGATCTGCAGATTGTAATCTCACTTTGGAAACTGCAATGCCTAACGTTGGTTCGCCTATCGATTCGGTGAAAATCCCAAAGCAATCCATTGAGGAGAATGGCGCGGCCGACAAAGTGACGAAAGGTGTACGACCGCCAGCTCCATCCTTCCAACAGAACGTCTTGGTTGGCGAAATTCATCGACGTCCAAAGCAGCCATTAGCGCCCGGGTTCAGTGCTATGGCTTGGTTACGACACCAGCAGTCCATAGCTGCCAGACCGCCTCGAAGCTTGAAGATGGCGGAAGTCGCCCAACATAGCCGACCTGATGATGCCTGGATCGTTCTACATGGGCTCGTATATGATGTCACGCCCTATCTGCATTACCATCCTGGAGGTAAACATTCTCTTCCATCATTTACAGAATCTTTTTATTGCTGATCTTTAAAAGAGTGAACGCAATCTGATGTTTTTTTCAGGGGTGGAAGAGCTACTTCGAGGCGCTGGCCGCGATGCCAGCTTATTGTTCGGTAAGAAAATGTTTCTTGAATGGAAGCATGCGTGATTCGTGTTCAGAATCGACACATCCTTGGGTGAATGTCAATGCTTTAATGATGAAGTGCTGCGTTGGTACCATTGACCTGGATTAGGAATGATCTCGATCATACTCATTATTGTTCATATTTATATAACGTTGATATAATTGTCTATTTTGGTACCGAAATCGAATTCTGATTTACTGCTCTGCTTTCACTATTGAGCGTCTTGAAAGGAGAATATTATCTAATAGTTCTGGAATGTCAGAGACGTAAAATCAGCCAACCATTTCCAGGTTATGCTCGACTTCGTATAACAGAAATTCAGCAGCTATCACTCAAATCTTGAATCGAAAAGTGTAGAAATATCTTTTAAAAAATCTTAATTGTCCATCATTAAAGCACCCGAGCTTGCCTATAAATCATGAAAGTCGGACAATTTTTTTGGTAGAAATGCAACTATGGAAACTAGAAAGGTTTTTCGATTTCGATTGCGTAGGTTGTGAGCGGCGTCCAGATGAAAGTCACCCCAACGGCGCCATCAACTGCCACCAGCAATGTCGACTTCAGCGGTCAGCTAGTCTGTCTGCAATAGCGGATTCAGCTTCGCTGACATCGTCATGTCAGAGATGGTCCGAAAAGATTTCTATGGGCACAAGAGGAGTGTGCATTCGGTGGCCTGGAGCTTCACCGGCGCCCAATTAGCCTCAGGATCTGTTGATCAAATCGCCAGGATTTGGTCTATGGATAATACTGGATTCCAAGTACGTCCATGGCTGAGTAAAACTTGAGCGTTTTGCTTTACAGTTGCTCAGAGCAAAGCCTTGGAGCTGAAAGGGCACGAAGCTACCGTTAATCAGCTGTGCTGGGCCCCAGACAACGAGCGTAAGTTTTGCCTTTATACTGCTTCAATATGCATTTCATCAAATCTTTGGTTTTGTGTTAACCGCGCTTGACTTTTTGTGGTATCAATGATTTAATCAACAATCTGTCCCAGCATTAGTTTAGATCTTTAATTTGTAAAGAACGTTATTTAACTCTTTTGTTAGATGTATTGGCTACAGCATCGACTGACAAGACTGTTCGCATCTGGGATATTCGAGCGGGAAAGATGATCAAGCGTGTGGAGACCAAAGGGGCTAATATCAACATTTCATGGAGTCCTGATGGCAAATTTGTACTGCCGATTGGCGAATCTGATTATTTACATTTGACATGATACGAGCAGATTGCGGTCGGTGACAAAAGTGATACGGTCTCGGTCATCGATTTCAATCTGAAACAAGTGATTGGCGAATTTCCATTTGGAAATGAGGTCAACGAGATTTCGTGGAGCCATGATTCCAAGCATATCTTGCTGTCAACTGGAAAAGGCAGCATTGAGGTCGACATCTTTGATATTACTGTTGTTTGTTATCACTGATTTCAGACAGATTTATAACCATGCAGTCGATCCTTCGGAACCTAAAATGGTCTTGGATCTTATCCACAGCTTTGAAGCGCATACAGGACAGTGCTACTGCATCGGATTTTCGCCATGCTACAAGTATTCGCTTACGACTCCTTTTCTACAACAAACTGATGCAATAACATAGATACTTGGCAACCGGTGGTGCTGATGCGGTTGTCGCTTTATTCACGGTTGATGACCTGGTTTGCCTGCGAGCTTACCATAATCTCGAACTACCTGTTCGTACATTAAGCTTCTCGTATGACAGCCAATTCCTTGCCAGCGGCAGCGAAGACCATAGGATCGACATCTCGCGTGTGGATAACGGCGAGCATGTATGGACCATTCCATGTTCATCAGCGATGAATTCGATCAGTTGGAATCCACGTCATCACATCCTGGCATTTGCTGGTGACGATCCCGAGCGTAGCCATGACACTTCAAGCCAATCCCAGCCAGGCGGTTTGTCATTGTTTGGCTGCTTCAAGAATAACTAAATGTTTGATTGAGTGAATTGTCTGAGGCTATGCAGTATTAAGTCAGATCAGTTCTGGTGTATGATTTGTTATTTCCAGCTATTGATTTATGAAGCAGTGGCGTTCGATGACATTACTTAATCGGAAAGATGCCGATTCGGTATGCACCAATATGTATGGTCTTCAGCAGAATTTTGTAATATAGGATGTATCTGTTCATTAAATATTTCCATCATGGGCTGTCTTCTACTAATTTACTTGATGGAGAATTTGGTGCTGACAATCCTCGTGTCAACTTGTTAACGGCGATCACCATGTTGATTCCACGACGCAGCTTGCGCCGAGCATTGAATTCCTTCATCTTCTTATGGTGATGAGGACCAAGTTTCTTGTCAGTCGCCTTATCACCGGCGATCCATGGATGCGCCAGAACTTCGTCACCTGTGGGTTTTGTCAGGGACACCACTTTTCACCACATTTGAAATCTTTACAGGTGGCCCTTTTCTTCGGATCGACGGTCAGTAATCGACTAACAAGTTGTTTAGCTTCCGGAGAGATCTCAGTCCAGTATGGATCGGGAAAGTCGTAATCGCCTCGCTTGATTTGCGCATATAAGACAGCTGCCGATTCATCATAAAAAGGTGGGAACCCGCATAGCAATATATAGAGAATGACCCCAATTGACCAGAGATCAACAGCGCCGTCGTACGGTTCGTTTTTGAGGATTTCAGGGGCCACGTAACTGTTAATAAGTTAATGCTTCCAAACCGAGTTACTGAAAGGAACGAAGGAAAACACTATGTACCCTGGAGTACCGCAGGCAGTAGTCATCGCCTCCGCTGTTGATGACATAAATTTCGCTAAGCCAAAGTCGGTAATCTTGATTGGAGCATCATCATTATTGGTTGCATATAACAAGCTAGGCAAGGTTAATTCGAGAGCTTTTTCAAATTTAGAAACCACTTACTTTTCGGGCTTTAAATCTCGATGTATAATGCCTATAGAATGCAGATATTTGATGGCTTCTGTTAGGCTTTTAATCAGATGCGAAGCCTCTCTTTCGGAATAGGATCCTTTCGCTACTATCCTCTCAAATAACTCGCCACCTGTTAGCAACTCCAAAACCATATAGAGCGACTTCAATAGAATGTTAGCGCAACGGCGAACTTTTCAATAGCAGAAATTCATACCTTTGGTGTGTCGAAGATTTCTATCAGCGACACGACGTTCGGATGGCTGATCCTGTGCATGATAGAGACTTCTTCATGAATCGTCTCCAGCTCTTCAGAGTTCAGGTTCTTCTTCTTCACGATCTTGATCGCGTAATCTTTCCCATCCTTTTTGGAAGTGGCCCGTTTCACTACAGCGAATGATCCTGTCCCTAATTTCTCTTTGATCTCATAATGCTTCTCAATATCGTCCTTCCTTAGTTTTCGAATATTATTCCCCATCTGAACAGCCGCCGTGGGGTTCGCCGACACAGGCACAGATTTTTCTAAGCAAATCGATTTAATATTTGTAATGGTACAAAGAAAACCTGTCCAACTCTCGGCGAAACAATGGCTTGAACACTATTGCATCTCTCAGACCCCAAACGCGTCAAGATATCAAGACAATATCTCTCTCCATACCTATTGTCGCGATCCTTGTTGTTGCGATCCTTGCAATAGAACGATGGTGAGCGGCGTCAGACGATAATCTCTGATCACCGGCTGCCGATCCTGTCGGTGTAGTCGCCACCCCCGACCACAATCAGATGGGACGACAGAAATGAGCCAGTGACGAGCAGCCAAGCTCAATTGGGTCTCAACTAACAGTAGAGTATATAGAGGAGCTGATGTGGCAGGTTCCGACACTCTTCTTAGCAGGCCTTCGTTACAATTCGTATTCCTGGTATGGAGAATCCAGTTGTTTTCTGCCTAATGACCTTCCACGAGATAGGCAATGGTGGATACGATCCCGAACCGTACATGAAATGCAAGAAAATATCTAGAGCGGGAGGGCGCTGAGCGTTCCTTGAAATACTTGCAAAGGGGCCCTCGATAGGGGCGATAAGTCGGTTTGTGCGGTATGACCGAGAAACTACAGTTTGCTGCTGCTAAGGTTGGACAGTTTGCCAATTTTTTATTAACATGAACATACACATAATAAATTGAAGGTTCTATTGTTCCTGAATCGAGCGGAATGTATTCTCGATTGCAACCACATGCCTCCTTGTCAAGATTATCCAGATCTACACCAATGGCGTTTCTAATTTGCCCATCCGTTCTGGAAGTTAAACTTGGAATGCTCTGTCATTGTGTCAAATCAGAAAGACGCCATGGAAAAATATATATTCGACACTTAAAACTTCTTGCATATATTATGTCATCAATAGAGTTGATAAGACCCTGCGAATTGCCCACACGTTCGGTTAACTACTCATCAAGTCTTGACAGGCTCTTTACTTACTAAATCACAGTTATATTCTTGAGGCAGTTTTGATTATTCTATATTAGCTTTCAACTTTGAACCTAACGGGCAACAGTCAGGCGAAAAAGGTGAAAGGAATCGAACTATTTCTGCATTCAATTTTGCAAACTGCCCTGATTACGAATCAGTTCAAAGGTCGATACCCATCCTTTTATAACATTCGATACAGGATTATGTATTCTTTCTTTTGCCAGCGAAGTCACTCATCTCCATCCGATAAACTACTGTATTTTGCCAATATTCGCCTGCGACATGTTTTCGTTGGGTGGCGCCATGTTCGAATGTAGGCGCGGCCTCCTACTACGCGAATCGTCCTGCCTCCTGGAAACTGCAACACGTAATTACCCCCATCGTAATGGGAAATAGGAGCAGATGATGGACACTATGGATCATTCAGAGGCAGAAACACCTGGTCTGGTACCTTGCCGATGCATATCGCAGCCGCCGATCATTTTCCGGCCCCAGTTCGACCAGAATCTTAATGACACCAGTACGCCGGAATAGTTTCGATCTTGTCAAATGGCTAAAATCGTAACAGTACAACAATGTTTTGGAATTCGAAAGGAATGTGCAAATTCGGAATCGGTATCGACTCCATTCGCCCTTCAGAATGTCACCTGCTCTTCCATTGATCGAACCAAGACATTCATGTTAGACGAATCCCCCAATGCTGCTGTTGATCCGTTCATTTCTTCATTGCATTCCAATGTCAATAACTTCCCAATTGATAACAGATTGCAACCGGATTCGCCTATCGGGAACGTCCGCCTGAAGTTTACTGATGGAAACGTACAGTTATCTAAAGGGGCCATCATCCAGGAACAGGATTTCTCTGATATGTTTCCCGAAGAGAACTTTGAGATACCTCAAAATGAAGTAACTGTAAAAAAGGAGCCGTCTCAAGACGAGTTTGCTGATCTGTGGGCTGCTTTTGGCTCATTACCGGCTGTTATGTCAACGAATTCAAGCAACCGAGAAGCTTCGATTTCAAACAACTTTCCGCTCCATCCTAACGTTTTACCTAACAACGGCGATCAGCCGTTTTCCCATTCTCATGCATCCTCCGACCACGCTTTTATGAAGTTTGATGTTAACGACTCGAACTTGGCGACAGATTCTCTCGAGCAGCAACCGTACAGTGTAGTTCGCAAAAGCTCCAGTGAATCAGTGTTAAGCGATTCCAAAGACTTCAAGAGCATTCAATCGGATTCACAAGCGGGGATTGCCACCTGCCCGACCAATCTTCTTCCGGGCTTGGTCGCAACCGAAATGGGAAATTTACCAAGTCCTTATCAGTTTGGATTCTCCACAGCTTCAGGAAGAAAAATCGTGATTTCAGCTGAAATGTTGAAGAAAGGGGAACAATTCTTAGAAGAATGTATTCCTGAAGAAGTTGGGTTTTCGACGGCTTCTGGAAAGTCGATACAAATTTCCGATGAGATGAAAAAATTAGGACAAAGCATTCTGGTGGACTGCACCGAAGGCGAACACGACTTTTCTGGGACTCCTCCTGCAGTCAAACAGGAGCCGCTGGACCTAGACCAGCAGGCTACAAATGTCAGTTTCTCTACTGCATTCGGGAAGGCTTCAGAAGTGCTTCCACATGAAGAAGTGGTACCAAGAGAGATCAAAAGTGAAGCAATTAATGTTGTGCCTCCCAAGGCTTGCTTCAGCTTTGCAACTGCATCTGGAAAAGAGATCAAATTTTCATCAGAAAATCTACAAAAAGGAGACCAAATTCTTCGAAATGTGAAGAGCGAACCAGTTGATGTAGACCAGGTTGTATCAAGTTTCGGATTTGCAACCGCTTCAGGAAAGAACGTCGATGTTACGCCAGAAATGATCCGAAGAGGGGAGAAGCTGCTCAGGGAAGAATCTGATCTGGTCGAGAGCGAGGCGCCTAAATTCGAGCCCGATACGGCGTGTAACAGTGTTACAACCGCATCAGGATTGGAGATGAATTCTTTAACGAACATGCTACCAACTGGTGGGGACCTGCTTGGGGACATAGAGAGCCTGTCGATGGACGTAGACGAGGCTCCTGCAACTATCACACTTTCAACCGCATCTGGAAAGAAAGTGGATCTTACGCCTGAAATGATCCAAAAAGGGGACCAGTTGCTTCGGAAAGATAATGCACTTTCCATGGCCTCAATTGATAAGGATCTTGTTTCCTCTACAGGTTCGAGATGTCCATCCAGGGAAAAGACGCCGAAAGGCTCTGCGATTCACCATCTGGTGAAGAGCACTCTGCCACTGAGAACACCAGATACCAAACCTAAATCTTTGAGCAATTCCATCAATTCTTTAGGCGCAGAGGATTGCAAAGCTGGCGAGCCTAAAATTTCGCGGTGCTTCGGATTCGATCTCACCAACGCTCATGAAAAGCCGACCGCTATAAGTAAAGCGACTTACTCCCGCCATACCGTATCTACATCAAAACGAATTAGAGAGAAGTCTTCGCTAATGGCAACTTTCAAAACGCCAAGTCCCATTATCAAAATTCAAAATTCAATTGCCGCTGTTCATTTACAGACTCCCCCGTCGTCACAAGCCGCTCCATTTCGAAAGAGATTGAAGTTTACGCCTCCTGTTAGCCGCACGACTTCATCTGCTAACAGGCTGCCAGTGCCATCTCCGAAAAAGCAGATGGATGTATCTAAACTGCCATCTAGCAAGAATGACTCGTCAGTTTCACCCCGAATCCCTAGAATAGGTTTCAAAGAGTTCGCAGATAAGGTCGCTGATCTTAAGGTGATCTCTTCTACTGTTCGTCATTGATACCCGAACCTGAACTATTTGCAGAAAGCTGGGAAGATGCTTGGGTACCTTCCATCAGACGACGTACGAGACTTGACGTCAAATCTTTCAACATCGTATACATTTCCAGACGGCAAGACGTGGTCAACGGTCTATCATAATCTTGTTGATGCTGGATCCAGTACAACTTGGTACATCTCAGCACTTGCCAAGTTGCCAAAGGTGCTCACCATCTTGAATTAGGGTTTCTGAGGACTGGGTTAAGAATCATTATCGCTGGATTGTTTGGAAGCTTGCCTCCATAGAACGGCGTCTGGAAGTCCCTTCCTTGCAGTACGATCGTGTGCTCAAGCAGATTTCCCGACGATACCAGCAAGGTTAATGATTTGACGTTTCGTGCTTATTGAATTCAGTGATGCCTAGAATTCATTGAAAGCCGTAGATCATGTCTAAAGATGATTACTGAGCATGACAATGTGTGTATGGAGAATTGACAGATGAAAACATCATTAACGTTATTTAAGTCGCCAGGAGGATTTCTCGTTCTTTGCATTGCTTCTGTCAATGTTGATCGGAAAACGATCGAGCTTACCGACGGTTGGTAAGTTGTTTCGACATGTTCTCTATTACTGTGCCTCAGAAGTGTACTTAGGTATTCAGTATATGCTGAATTAGATGCTGGGCTGAAAAAGGTCTTGTCTGAGGTCAGCCAAAAGCATACCTTGATTTCTATTTGAACTTTTTCAGGGCAAACTGTACGCAGGATTGAAGCTTCGACTATTCAATTGCTCTCTGTCCGATGAATCGTCGCCATGCACACCTTTGGAGAATACCTCTAAAAGACTTCGCTTGTCAATCAATTGCACAAGGAGAGCACCACGAAGTGCTCGATTAGGCTATCAAACCGTAAAATATTCTTGCTGCATATGCCGCTAGTGTTTTTTAAATGTGTGCTTAGAGAGGTCCTTTTCTAACTAGCCTTAACAGTTTAAAACCGAAAGGTGGTGTGGCTCCAAAGCTTCGCTTAAAAATCCTAAGAGTGATGCCAATTCAGTTTACTGAGAAGGTTAAAGTCGTTACATTCGGGGAACATCGCTTAAAGTCTTCTACAGATGCTGGTTCCTATTGGAGGACCATCCAAGGTATTGACCAGAGCTATTGTTCGCAACCAGCTTAGTGAGGATGCTGCATCCATTGCCCATGAAAAGCAAATGCACGCTCTTCAAGATATTCTTGAAGTCAGAAGTGTCAGTTTTGTTGGCTCTGCTTTGAAACTAGATTAGGATGGTTTGGCTGAAAAGTCTGTCGACTGCTTACTTGCTCGAATTCAATCTCCCAAATCAATTTCTGCAGAGCTTGCAGAAAAAATATCCAGCGAGCTTCAGGACGAGAAGTTTGAACGGGTGCTGCAATCCGATTGACGTTAATTTTATTTTTTATGGAGGATAGGTCGCTGAAGTCCTCAAAGAGAAGATATGCAGAAGAGCCGTATCAACCATTCATCGCTACATTGTTGAATCTGCTAAAACAGAATCAAATCCGTTGCCAAGGTTGCCGATATTTACTCGGTTTGAACCCACGATTTATGCGATATAGGACTTATATACTGAATCTCTCTAATGCGAAAATAGAAGGACTTCGATGTGGCAGTACAATATCGGTGACTCAAATGGATTGTATCTCAGGGCCGTACGGCTCGCTGACGTTGTCGTCCACGAGTAGATCACACATTAAGGTCGAACGACGACCTCCCTGCTTGCCGAAAGTGAGATGCTTTTTTATCTGTTGGGGCCAACTAAATCTCTTTTGGTAGGAAACGCTAACGTTCGATTTCAGCTGCCATGATCTAACTATGGGACTGTTTTTTGACGTATCAGGGCTACTGGTATTACGAACCTCCAGCTCAGTGGCCATTTGCTCTGCTGCGATCGATACCGAGCTGTTGATTGTTCAGCTTGGAGCTGATTGGATATCTCCCAATATCAAAAGTGGCCAGGTCGGGAATTTTTTTACTGGACTATGCGGCTTTTAATTCTTTGAAAGTTTATTACGATCGAGAATCTTTTCTATAACGGATTCGATTCACGTTTAAGCTGTCATTCTGCCTTCGGCCGTGGGACTGCCTCAATCCATGTTGCGAAAATGGCTGTTCCTGTACCTTCCCACTTTGAGTTTCAGTGTCGCCGAGCAAGCGCAATCATTGATCCTGTCAATAATCCGATTGTGCAAAACCTTCCCGGTATCTAACTTGTCCATTTTGCCTGTCTGGAGCTTATATTCTTTTCCTCTAGATATCCGCTCTATTTCGAGACTTATCATCGAAGATATGGAAATACAAACGGAATCAAGATTCGGGCAAGACTACTTTGGCTTTAAACTCGGAAATATATCGTAAACAGTGGTTTCTAGGAATAGGTATCAGAAACTGATGTTTATCAAGGTTAATAGCCAGAAAAGAGTTGCTGGCGCCAGCGCTTGCTGATCAGAACATCTCAATGTCATTATCCAAACGGCGTGTTTGCGTTTGGGTGGTCGCCGAAATCGAATCTCAACATGTACTGATTGCAGAGGCAATTGAGTTCTCATGAACTGGCTGTGATATATTTAATCAATGCAAACAACTACTAATTATTGATCATCAACAGTTCGCCAATTTTCCATCTGTTTGCTTGTCGATATCCACTGTTAGCTGGATTCTGCCGCTTCATCTGCATTACATTAGCTACTGTCAGTGAAGTATAGATCGACACGGGCAGGTCCTGATTCGATCGACAGATTATTAAAGTCGGACAGAAAAGCCGAATCTGTCTCTGAGTCAGTAGCTTGATAGCTCTGTTTAGCAATTGCAGCTAGCCGATCGATGCGCATAGGTAAATTTCTAATCGATAGCTTGGACGGCTGAGACACCGGACGATCACCAACATTGCTCTTCACCACTGTGAAACTACTCGGGGAGCTGGCGTTTGCTGGAGCTGGAGGCATGGATACTGCTATAGTTAGCGTTTTTTCGGAGTCTTTCAGTTTCGCTTCCGATGGACCTCTACCCAACCTTCTGGCGAACTTGAATCGTAACGCGATTGCGATAGAAATGAATAAAGCGCCGGCAGCAGCAGTGGAAGCTACAATAACGGGAGACAAACTGGATAGCTCATGCGTCGCAGCACTTGCGACTCTGCAAGGATCTTGTGCCTTTTGTACATAGACATATTCACCATTACACAAGCGAAGATTAACATCAACGATTGTGATGGGAACAGGGGGCTGCGACGCCCCAGCCAGTATCGTGTTCTGTCTAAGGGGCGCATCCACTTGTTGCATGTCCTTACTAAATGAGTGTGCGAGTTGTTCGGCTGAGACGGAGTCGAACAGAGTCGTCGGAGGAAGCAGCGTGAATGTCAGAAGCATTATAGGCAGTCGAAGCGGTCGCAAGCTTGGACTGATGAGCCGATCCGATGTCGTGTTGAACTGGGTACAGAACGAATCCTTGAAAGCCAATATTGCTGTTGATACAGCATAATCATCTGTAGGTCCATTGAATACAACTTGAAGAGAGACATTGGCTCCCTGAAGCAGTTCAGGCTGCGTTGCAGCAAATTGCACAGGTTGCAGATTGTTTGATGCAGTCTGAACATCCAGTGGCGACAATATCGATAAAGATAGATCAGCACTTTGCATTGAAGCGACGTCGCCCGGACTACAGATAGCCAAAATAGCCAGATTTTTCTGGTATCCTGGGCATGGGTCGCTGAACGTTGCAGTATCGGGTTTGAGATTGCACGAAGCTGCACCAATGCAGGCAGCCGCAACAATCTGTATTGTGATACTCGTGTGGCAACGTGGATTGACCTTGAAATTTGGATATACTCCATGCGGGCGACCAAATGACGCGAATTGGATCGATGTCAGACGAAATCCTGGACGACTGCACGAAAGTTTTAGTGAGCCGAAGCTACGTTCGAAAATTTGGCCTCCACAGGCAGTGTCATTGGAATAGACTTGGTCTGGGGGTCTTCCATATGCTGAGAGAGCATCGTCGTAACCGAGCGCATGATCAGCAATAGCAAGATATGCCAAAAATGAATAAGCTGCTGGTAAGGATGGATGTCTTGTTGTCATCATTAAATACGATGATTCTGTTTTCAATATTGCACCCTTCAACAAATGAACAGAACGTTTAACTGTGCCATCAGGATACATCATCGTTGTAGTTATATTCCGATTTCTTCCCGATATTATCACAACGTTAAGGAACAACCATTCGTTAAACATTAGCGGATAGGGAAAAATATGAGCTTCGGTATTATTTCCAGACATTGTCGTTGAAAGTTCGATTGCAGCGTGGCTTGAATTTACCATATTGATAGTTGGTATCATAACCAGAGAATCTTCTGATGGCTGAATGGACAATAATTGTCTTACGCTGGTTATGTTCTGAGAAGGAATATTCATCCAAGCTTGTATGGAGACCGCAGTTGATGTCAGCGATAAGTTGGAATATACATCAGATGCCAAGATCTGGCCGGAATGATTCTGCACAACTTTCGATACCCAAACCGAGAGACTGAACCCTTGAGCAAAAACCAACCATAAAACTGCAAACACGAGGAACCAGCCATCACCATCTGACATTATACTAGAAAGCTCTGTTCAATATCCTCCATCTTTTCAATTTCGATGAATAACAAAAATATCTACTAGACGTCTTTCTTAAGGCACGTGCTGCTGTTTGATATTGAAAATAAGCTATATAGGCAATTTCTCGCTGCATCGTTAACAATAGCGTTTCAGGGCGTAAAGGTACCGAAACCAGTATTGGGACCTCATGATCATTACAAGCAAGATTAGGCTATGTGCAGGAAGAGCATTGCCTGCGAATTTGAACCAAATTGATGAACTTTCAAAAATTGTATTTTTTCTCTTAATTCAGAGCGACAGCAACATTAGAAATATATTCTTTCTAAATATATTCCGTCAAAATCAATAAAGTGCCAAGCTGGCATTTTATACAGAGCACAGAAAAAGTGCGAGTTTCAAAAAACAACAAACGGGAGAACGGGGACGCGAATCGGAGCAAAAGTTCGGCAACTCAGAGCTGATTGTAATTCGCCCAATTTTGAAGGCTAAGATCAACTTTGTTGAATACGTTATCAATAAACAATCAGGCTTGCTTTCAAAGATCGACTTGCCAGGCCTCCCTGTTCGGTATCGAAAAATAAAGATTTTTTCGTATCTACCTAGAATCGTCGTCCCTTCCAATCGCATAGCGATGTCGGGCTGGCCTGGCTGCAGGATACTTATACGGCGCACCTTTGATTGGCGTGCTGGGTCATCAGGTCGGGGCAGGTCAGTCAAAGGCGGGGCCTCCTCCGTGCTCTCATCGCTGGACTCAGCGTACGGCGTGAACATCTCCTGTTGATTAGTGCGAAAGCGCGTGAGAGCTTCCTGCGAGTCATGAACATCGAGTTGGCGGTCATTGAACTTGGGGTTGAAGTCTGCGGGATCAAAAGAGAGTGGGAGCCCTCGTATTAATCAACGCACTTGCGCGGACGTTTCTGCCCCGCCTCCGGTGATCGGCCTCTGTACCGTTCAAGGAGGAGATTTGACGTGATCGCGTAGATTCGTTATCTGAGTAGCCGGAGCGCTATGTCTCCCGAACAGTTGGACATGGTTTTAGCGCGTCTGCAGTTAGAGTGGTCTCCGGAGGCCACATCTCTCATTGGGACCCGTCCATTGGCATTACAAATTATCAAACCCATTTATAACGCCATGGATTTGTTCCTCGAAAAAATTGGAGATTTCGAGTCCTTAATTATTTTGAGCAAGAGAGCCCCGCGCGAATTCTGACATCTTACGTGACCAAGTCCATCGCCACGGCTCGCGCACGATATCCTGTCGGATCACGGGGAGAGTAGCGATAACAACTTGATGCGGAGTCGCGACCGGAGGCGGCATCACGTCAAGTTGGTCAGAGGCGGTCCCGCCGGACATAACAAGATCAACGATACTTTTGAAAATACGTCCATCACTGCGGCGTTGGGATAACCATGTCCAGCGTTTATCGGACGACCGGAGCTGCGTGTTCAGTAGAGACAAACCGTTCTGGTCAACGAACTGCATCGTTGAGGCCTTCCGTGGGTGTTGATCATGGTCGCCGGTAATATTGCGGCCTAGGCGACTATTAAAGTCGCCGAGTACTATGATAGGCAGGTTGAGAGTACGGGACTGGTTGTCCTGATGAATAATAGTGGCCTTTCGCGCTTCATCTCCAGCTTGCATGAACTCGAAAAGACCACGTAACCAGATCGCCTCTGTTACGATTCTTGATTCTTCTGCTCATCTTGTAAATGACTGGACTCGTATGGTGCATGGTTGCGTAGGCAACTTGAACATCAGAAGGAGACCGCGATCGTCCGTAAGAGCAGGCCAGGGACCAGGGCTGGACCTGAACGCCACCTCTGGTCCAACTGGCCTTGATAGAAATTGGTACACTACCTGAGAGCAGGTCGTTGAGATTGTTTTGTAACGTCATCAGTGCCTGAGTCAGAGGATCGACGCTTGCAACGATCGCAGTCTTCAGATCCAGATGCATAGAGTCAACCTGTTGTAACGATAAAGGCATGGCTTGCTGAAGACGGGATTCGGCAGCGCGGGTCACTGCTGGCACTTAGTGCATGCCAGACGAATACGAACTTTTTTCAAGCGAATGTAAGCCCCGAAATGGTTTCGGCCGAACTTGTTAGTTTTGCCTTGGCGGAGAACGAAACTAAGGAAAAGCCCTGAGTAAAACATTCATTCTCCAAATCAACAGAATGAATTCCAGCCAGCTCTTACTGCCTCACTGTCTCACCACGAAGAAAAGTATAATGGGATACGAAAAAGGCACACATATTTCTCAAATGCTAAACCTATCCGTTAAAGGAACCTAACTTTGACGTGCAAAAGTTTTGACTCGCCTAGTTTTTGCTACTTTCCGTTATATATAGTTCCAAAGTTTGGTATGCCGCCAGTCACCTCATACAAAAACCTGGGCGGCGCCCGTTGTAAAATTTTTAACAACAAATAAATATGATGAGCGATAGTGACAGCGAAAAATCGCTGAACGAAGTTAGGGCTCCGATCGAGTCGGGTCGGGTCGGGTAACCGACATTTGTATGGCGAGAGCAAAAATTCACAGAAACGCTTTGATTAACATCGACGATTGAGTGTGTTATTACGTAACGTCAATGCATTTAGTGTCTCATGCTGAAGGGAATGTCGACGCAATCGAATAACATCGTGTCCGCAGAAATTGAAAATTTGTTGTAACTGACATGGACGATCCAGGAATTGACAGAATGTCTCTTACGACCTCACTAAGAAGTGGAAACTGCTTCGCATGCAACATCCAGTAATTTGAAGGATCAACAGAAGGATCTTCGCAGCGTAAGTTCAAGTATTTGTCAGGATCCTCGCAGCATAATTCAAGCATCTGTCGACCTCGTCAATTATTTGGCCTTCATACACGCAATGGGAGAACATTGTGGTGAAAAAAGGATAATTTTCACCAGCTGCCACTGTGGTAGCGATGAGGACTTGCTCTGCAATACATCGGTCAATTTTTCCAGCTAGAGATTTTAGAAGTGAATTGTCTGTTCGATAAGTCCAAGGGACATCAATGTTGAAGTCCGTTTTTTGACTCGTTGTGAAAGCGTCGGCGACGAAACGGGTGGTTTGCGCTTGACCATTGCAATGATGCTATTTGACAGAAAACACAAATGGGAGCTGAACGTAAGTCCATGCTCATTTTATACAGCTTAAATTAACTGTCGGATACAATCGGGTAGTCGGGTCGGGTACCGACCAGCAACCCGATCCCGACCCGGGATTTTCGGATACTACCCGAATCCGATCGGAGCCCTAAACATTTAGCTGTGGCGTAAGATCAAGACGCTCGAAGGGATTCGTAATTGCTTTAGATAAGGCTGATTTTCATTTCTGTTGCTTTTTTATTATTTTAGAATTTGGATGCTAAATATGACTGACATTTTAACTATGGACTTGACATCGTTGCTGAGCAGCAATATGCCGGGGAAGAATTCCAACTGAGCAACCAAATCAATCGCGGCTCTGCAAATTTTAAAAATCTACAGAGAAGTCCAGCAACGAACTTGTGGTACAAGCTACCGTTGTGACTACATTAAATAATGACTCGGTCAATGTCCCGATCGTCGCCGACACAGATCAGCAACAGAGCGAAATACATCTGAAAATTGAAAGAATTAATTCTGATATGCATAGAATCCTTGGACATGGAGATGAGTACAAGGCAAAATCAAGTGCCACGCTGCTGCAAGCGATGGAGCTGCTGACATCAGCATATCATGCTTTCTCTCACTTATTTATCCATCAGCACTGGTGCACGAAAATCGGTAATTGAAAATGTGAACAGCTATGGAAAAACATCATTAACTGGTATATTTAGTTGGAGAACTAGACGATCGAAACAAAGAATGAAATTCCCTATTAAATAAAAAAATGTATGTTTTTGTGTTACGGTTTTCGGCTTAAATGATCGACCGAAAACTGTGGGAGGATATCCTCGGACTCGATCTAATTGGATGGGTTAGGAGCAAATTCTTTCGTTCCGAAAGGGCAGTGGCCGTCCTGGTGCGGCGGAACATGTTCGGCCGGCCTTGTCTCGACAAAGCGATTGGAGAGCAAGGATACAAGCACGAACTTTCAATAACCACAGTCAGTCAACGCCCACCAGTGGCCCGTGTCAGAACTAGAGGCCGCTCTGCGTGCAAGAAAATTTTACGCATGAAGTTGCGCGAGTTGGCCTAGCGAATTGTTGATGCCATTCAGCGTCGCCATGAACATCGGTAGCCAGGACGGTCGTTCGGACGTGGGTCCGGCTGAGGCCGTGGAGGAAGAGGCTGCCGTGTTGCTGGTTGAGGACGGGATGTTGTCTTTGGGATCAATGATCGGGGAAAATCCAAGCATCAAATGGGCACTTGTGCACATCCCGGTAACAAAGAACGAGATCAAGTTTGCATGGGCCCTAACTGAATTCCTGGTAGGTTTTGGTTATCCCCAACCAATTATCGATTCTGATGAGGATTATATTCCGTTTTTCGAAATGGAACGGCTAGTTGCATTCGCCCCAAGGCATCCTACAGAATCCTTTTGCGAGTAAGCCATCTAAAGATGTTCTTTCCATCACTCATATAACTTTGTATTCAGGTATATATTTGAAAGGGAGAAAGTTCTGGTCCTTTATAGCACTTCTACTAAAAC
>RBZT01000941.1:0-10151 GCA_003693705.1 Polymyxa betae
TTTGCGGAACGTCAACTTTGATACCCCCTAAGAGGGTGGTCCAAGTAGAAAGTGGTACTAAAAAAAAGAGGTGCTGAAAAACTGCGCCGCAATCTGATTGGTAGGACCTACTTTGCCATCTCTTTTGTTTCGAAAGAGGTCACGGACCTCTTTTTCCGTACGTTATCTCTTTTTCTTTAACGTTACCTCCCCCATTCAATGACCAATGTCAACGCGCCTTCGACCAATGCAGCTTTATTTGGGGCAGTCGCGGCCGCTCTGGGCGCTGTCATTGCTGTGGTTAATATCCAAAGCGTCCCAGCTATGCGGTTTCGGTGGGGCCGCAACGTTACCTGTCTTTTGATCACCTTGTTGGGCCTTGCCAAAATTATTTTGAAGCGCCTGATACTTGTTTTTAATCAAGAGAACGTTCGCTTCAATACTACACTTGGATTGCATATCTAAAGAGCTTTGGGCTGCAGGCAATAACAAATGTAGTTTCAACAGATCTAGCCAATCAGATTGCCGCAAAAAACAGAGATCGCGCAATAGATGACCTCATTCGGACCACGCAAAATTGATGAACCTCTTTTTTATTTACCTCTTTTTTTACTTGGACCACCCTCTAATCAGTCATAACCTGCATTTTAATACAGTAGAAGCTTTCCTGTCAGTTTTAAATTTTGAAAGTGCCCTAAAAACTTAACCAAATAACCACTATTTCTTGGCAAATATGGCCACTTTTAATGTTAAGAGAATCACTTTGCGAAATCTCCCAAGGTGTTTATTTTGTTAAGTGCGGTACATCTCCGGCAACCATCTCGTGCGCAGCGCTATGAAGAGTCAAAGATATTATAGAAAATGCCGAAAAAATTGCATATCACCATTGTCGGCTCGGTGAGATCGACATTGTCGTATCTTTCTCCGCATTAGGACAGAATCCAGTAACGCAAACAAGGCATCATACGCTTTGACTTGTTTTGTGACAGTCTTGCCGTCAATCCCATCTTTAAGCTCTTCTAAGATTTTGCGGGCAGGCGTTTGTCATGCTCGGCCGTCCATGACGAGACCCTGTTAGACGTCTTGGACATGATTTATAGTACGAACTCAGAAGTTTGAATGTGCTTCAATTACCTGCCAACTCTCCATGGCTGCATGCGCAACAAATTCTGCCTGTCGAGCCCAAAAAACCGGCACAAAATTCTACCGTAGGCTCTCTTATTATAATTACCTATAAACTTATAAGTGATATTCGCTTATAAGTTATGCTCAAGGCGTCCACCGATGTCCGCTCTATGGCTTATAACTTATAATCTCTAATACTTTATAACTTATACAATTTTTGTAGATGTTAGTTATAAGAGAGTCACAGTATAGTGAAGCAGAATGCTCTGTACGGGTAGTTTGAATATTGCAGTATTTTGTATTACATCAACAACACCTCCGTTACATCTCTTTGGTCTTTTGAACAAAAAAGGAGCGCAGATCAGTCTGCTTGAGCATTGAAATGCGCTGTGTGCTTCTTTCTGGGGACAGATCATAAAGAAGATGGCGAGGTTTTTTATTTCATTTGTTGGAATGAAAATTAGGGTTTTAGGGTTTGATCGGAAGGGGACTCAGGATCGATCACGCAGTCCGTCGAGACAAGACTTCCCTTCCGGTCAAGAGTGCCCTTTCCGTACTTTTGTAATCTGGATCAGATCTCTCTAATGTTACTCTATTTTATTTCTCCTTTCATATGCCACAGATCATGTGCTGTCTTAGACCACCGTTCTTCATCACCGTCTATCTTCGTCCGATCCGACCGATCCTCCGATACGCTTGTCACCATACGCCAGCCAGTTCATGTACACCACATTACCTCCTTCCAAAAAATTTTCATAGAAAATTTGCTGCTAGACTTGATTGGCATAGCAATTCATACTTTGCCATAAGTGGCAAGTTATGGAAAGAGGACACTCAAAAATATAAATGCGTTCCTTGCCCTGATATAAATATCATTGATTCCTTTCCGAAGAGTCTTTCTGACTAATGACTATGGATACTGATCAGTTATCCGATAGTATTCCATACGATAGTCATAAGACTACCACAAATCCAAGTGTATAAGTCGCTCAACTTATAACATTCAGAAATAATTCCAGTACGTTTGGCCAAACGATTTCCAGTGCATGGCGCCTGTGATAAGTCTTAATAGTCACCGAAAGAATCACAAGATGTTCATAATCCAAGTGAATCATAGCGCATTACGCATTAATTCACAAGTATCGCATTATGCAATAACTCACTCTTTTTTTAGACTATAAATCATCTAAAAAAGATCATTGCTGTATTAAATTCAGCACACTATTTCTTCTTTCCCCGATTTTTCTTCCAAATTAGCTTACATTCAGCTTCAGAGAGTATCAACGGACATTCATTCATGCGATGTCCAGTCTGATGACATTTAAAACAAGCTGCTGTAAACTCTCGTTTTGAGCGCTTCACATCACGATTTTGGTCTTCACCCGAAGAAAAACGCTTCTTTTGAGGATTAAAATCCTTCTCCCCAAATACATCCATCTCAAATAAGGGAACCTGAATATTTAACTCAGCAACAAATGCTCTAGGGTCACTTATTAACTCAGGCTTGGTTATCTCAACCATAGTCTTCATATGTTGCTTCAACCGATGTGCCGACTCGAGCGGCCATTGTCGTTGCCCTCAGGGCAGCGATTCCACTTTCCACGTGGCCGATCGCGCAGCCCTCGGGTACGTTCGCAACCAGATGGACGGCTCACTCCTACCGGCTGCACGGCACCACGCCACAGCAGCATCCTTGATGCAGTCCCTCGAGGCGGAATATGGCGCAGCCCAGTCTGACCTCCGCGAGATGCAACTCAATGACGAGCTGGACAGTCTAAGGTTCCCCTCCAACCTCGCTCTTGTCGATAAATTTATCACTTCCGTGGATCGCATTCGATCCGAGCTGATAGATATTGACGATCACGAACGGGTTGAAGACCGCCGACTTGGACAGCGAATTGAGCGAAAATTGCCCGCCGACTCGTCAAAGCAGGAGGTTCTTCGACGGAGAATGACTTGGACTGAGATCAAACACGATCTCAAACTTGAGCGCAGCCTCCCTCGACGTGCGTGTAACAATGCTGGATATATATTGTATGGCTCTAGTTTACGCATACTCTGGCTATCAATCAACTCCGATGAATTTCTGGATTTACTAAGGGCCTGAATACGCATATTATTAGTACAGACTCATCTTCGCAATTTCTTCGTGAAATCGTCTCAGGCTTGAACGACAGATTGCCACATGCCCCAACAAATTCAACTCCATCATCCAATTCTCACAACAAGCCCTCGGAAATCTCTCTTGCACTTACTGCAAGAAGAGAATCCACGTTTGCGAAGATTGCAGAAAACGCAAAACGGATGAATCTAAGCCGGATCGCAACGACCGCACTGACCCGAAGCCTTCCAAAAAAGGCAAAGTCAACTCCATCATCGATCAGGAAATTGAAAATAAACTGAACGAATTTGATGCTTATCCAAACCTCACTTCGAATGTAGAATTCTTGGTTGATAGCGGATGCACTAGTCATTCTACAGGAGATCGAAACGCATTTTCCAGTTTCACTCCCTACAAAGACAGCAATCGCCGAGTACAAATGGCTGATAATTCTTAAATATCAGTAGAAGGAACAGGTATGATCTCCATAAAAACCGCGCCTTCAAAGAGCTCAGATTCAATTATACCTGAATTTGAAAAACGTAGATTATATTCTGCAACTTTCCGGAAATTAATTTTCCGTAACGGCGGCTGCAGACAGCGGCATAATCTGCATGTTTCGATAAGATCACGTGATACTCTTCACAGCAGTCGAACATAAACTCATTGCTGTTGGCAAACGTCGAGATGATCTTTACTACCTTTCTGGTACTTTAATCAATCTAAAAATACAGCAAATAAACAAATTTGCCTGACTGCGAATTCCGCTTCCGAAGCACTCTGGCATGATCGCTTTGGTCACATTAGCAGAGATCGCTTGAAAGCCCTCTGGCGAAGAACATGCCCGAAAGATTTCCGCTGCGAATCATGCATTCATGGAAAAGGGAAGGGACACGAACTCCTTTCCGAACGCACCCAAAGAATGCGAGAGCAACCGAAACACTGGTACGAGTATCCACGGACCTTTGCGGACCTATGCGCCAAACTCCCGCATTTGACAGTGAGCTGTACGCAATGATCATATTCGACCAGTACTCTGACTAAGCTGAGGTATTTTCCCTGCGAGAAAAATCAGAAGCGCTCAATATTTTCAAAATCTATCACAGCAGAGTGCAAGCTTGCATAGAAAAGGCATAATTGCACTCCGTGTTGAAGGAGGGGGTGAATTCAACTCCATTGAATTTTTAAAATTCCGTAATAAAAAGGGAATCAAATTAGAGCGAACAATGCCGCACAGTTCTCAGGAGAATTCATCCTCCGAAAGAATTAACCGCACAACCACGGACATGGCACGCTGTATGCTGCACTATGCAGGAACTCCAAAAATATTTTGGCGAGAAGCCATGAAAATGGCCCTTTACGTTCACAACAGAACCCCAACTAAAGCGCTAAACTCAAAAACTCCATACGAGACTTGGTTTGGTATCATAGAAAACCCGATCTTCCTAACTTAAGAGTTTTGGATGCACTGCCTACGCTACAATCCCAGAATCACAACGTCACAAATTCAGTGATAGGGCAATATAATGTGTATTCTTGGCTACTTAGACACGAGTTCTGGATACCTTCTTTTTGGTATAAAAAATAACTCTTTTATTGAAAGTAGAGATGTCCGCTTTATTGAAGAAGAATTTTAATTCCAAGACTTCGATCAAACAGACCCTTTATTCGACTTCGAATTCAAAAATGCGGCTGATGATGATTATGTCGAAACTGGAATTATCGACCAAATCTCAGGAAGCAGGCCCCAAGTTGAAGACAGAGAGAATGATCACCTCTCTAATAGTATTCAACGTACATCTTCAAATACAGGCTTAGCCCAACTTCTGTTGTCTTAATAAACAATGCAGAACTTCCCCTGACCTCTACCGGTGATTCCGGAGATTATCACGGAGTCCGCAATTCCACCGATAGCCACTCTAATGAAGGGACGCGGCGTTCAAACCGCAAACGAAGACAGCGAACTTGGGACCCCACCTCGACAGTCTAGGATTCCGATTGATACCGGTACTACCCGACTACCGGCGTTTCGGTAGTCTCCCTGTCGGATACCGGTAGAGGATTGGTACCCGACCCCACTACCGACACTACCGGCCTAGGAATAGTGAGTGCTGGAAAATCTGCGTGGCGGACTTTGAAACCCTTCTTGTAATCTTGTTTCATACACTGAAGCGAAGGGCTGACTCTCCATTGTGCCCCGTAAATGCACCTTTCCTTCGCGCCAATCTAAGGATTTGAGTTTTCGATTCAGTCGTGAATGATTACGAGCCCGTAGTGTTGAGTGAAAGCTCCGGCAGTAGCTTTGTGTCAAACGCACCGGAACTGCGCAGCTCTTCTTTTGCCTGCCTGTTGACATGCAAAATTCCCCACAAAAAAAGCATGCCACGGAACGCACTTTTTTGAATTCCAAATGCATTGGATGGCAAACCAAATGCATGTATCGGCAGGTCTGCGGAAGCGCAGTTTTGCAGTTGAAATGGCGGCAATTTTCATACAAATGCATTTTATTCCAGATTAACGTTTGCAGTGTATTTCAGCGCCTATGGCAGTAAAAAGCAGTTCATGAATGCATTTTTAAGCGATTATCAAATTGCATCTATTGGTAAATCTATAATTTGAAGAAAGCACAGCAATGAAGATTTTTCAACCAAGCGACTACTGGTAGCTTTAGTTCAAATCTTTTTTTAGTGAAAGAATAATGGGGCATTGAATTTAGATCAACAGTTTGTTATATTTGCTGATTTTGCTCTGGCCAATATATTATAGATAGAGGATTCTTTGCATGTTACCTTCTTCTTGCAGCCATCATGTAGGCGTCTTTGGTATGTTTTTCATGCCAATTTGCAGTAGCTAGGAAAGCAGAGGGTCTTCCATTATTTCAGGAGACCGGCTGTCGCCGTACACTCTACCTTGGCTACGCGTTAGCAATCAATTGCAATCTTTGTTGTAGGTAGGTAACCAGAGGGTCGTCCGTTATTTCAGGAGACCGGCTGTCGCCGTACAGTCTGCCTTGGCTCCAAGATCGTTACTTGCGTGTAGATCTAGATTACCATGAAATGCTTTCGTAATGTATGTTAACAGTAAGACGACCACGATATAATGCAAATGCATTGGCAATGTCGTACTTGCGAACCTTCGCAGTCCGAGAAAAAGCTGAATTTTTCAAGAACTAGCTTGCAAAATGGAGACTTCTGCAGATGGCTCTATGGAAATTTTTGTTCAAGATGAAAAATCTATAGCAAAGGTGCAGCTCCTATCTGAAGAGAGCAATCCGAAGAAACATCGCGAGTCAATCCATAATCATTCGATAGATTTTTAACCGCAAATGTTTGTCAAAATTTGCCAAATATTGACTAAGGAAACTCCTCCCCTTGTCTCAACTGATGGTTACAACGAAGAAATCGCTGTAAAGGGTTTACGGTTCGTTGCTAAACTTGAAAATCTTCAATTTAGCGTTACCCGACCAGGTAAAATAGGAATATTTTCTAATACAAATTTTTAAAACTCACTCGTATGTAATTGCAGCCAAACGCGCCAAGAATATTGAAAAGCTGTCTGAATCAAATCGAGATGCTTACTGGCCCAGACACCTCTGGCGTGATCATCCAGAAGATGCCATCATGACTCCTGAACTTGTTGAGGAATTTGGTATAATACACGGCAACGGCAAGCCTAGAGAAAGGAGCGAAATGTCTCGCTTGGTTCGCAATCAGATCCGAAAGCACAAGTATGAACACAACTGTCTGTTTGAAATCAAATTGAGCCATGAAATAGTATGACACCAGAGACGTTGAATGCCGATGCCGAAATTCTCCTGGCCAAAATAAATGCTCATTTACCAGGCGCTGAGGCTGATATTGAGATCGTGAAAGCAGGTACCTTTTTGCCATTGCTCTCCTCTCTGAATACATAATCACCTCAGAGCTTTTGCGTAGGCTAAGCAATGCTAGATCGAAAGTTAATTACAAAACCACCACGGATCCAACAACAAGAATAATGAAGGCGAAAATTCTAATTTCTTGCTTGGTAATGACAGCCTTGGTCTTTTGCTGGCAACCATTCACCAGGAATTTGTTCAATCTGAGATTCATCAAACGTTCTGTTTGACTCAAAATTACGAACTAAATTAATTCAACAATTAAAAAAACAGCTTCAAAACAAAAAATGAGGCTTCAGAATATGATTGAATAAAGAGTAGTTAAATTACGACGATCGCTCTGTGTACCACATAGCCTATGAACAGTGTATGACACAAGACGTATCAAGCATCTCGGTTGTCACCTCCAATGGCGAAGATTTCGAAGCCAAAGCGAACACGCAATGGGTTACAGCAGTATTGCTATTGCCAAACATATAGATGCAATGGAAAGCTTCGCGATCCACGAACATTTCGTAAGCATTGCCAAGCCGATAGAGAGCGAGTCGAGGTTTCTTCACCTGCTGCATTATCTTGTTCAAAAATAGAATGTAGGTATTTACAAATCCTGGAATCTGCACTCAATTTTCCACAGCAATAGCTGAAAGTGATGAAATCATTGCAGAACATGTTACTCAAGTTGAAAAAACATTCCACCCATCAACTTCAGCTCTTAACTTTTTTAGTGGCAGGTATTTTGGAAGAGGACAACCTCTGTGGTTATACTAGCTCTATTGCTGATATGAATGATGTGAATATATCTGATTCTCATGAAGAAGATGAGACTGATAAGTGATCGGGACTCAACCAGAATGATCTATCAGAACTCAGCAGCTCCGATAGCATATCAGAAGAAAGTGACTGCTATAAGTTTGACACTCGCATTTGCAGTGGCATTCAGAGCGCCAGAGCAAAATTGAGTACTTTGTCGACTGTACATCGAAGCCAAATGCACGAACCCGGAATCGAGAGCCTGAAACATCTTGAAAAAATCAAGATAAAGATAATGGAGGTCGCAGACCAACGATTTCGCTCTGCGAACAACGGGAAAAGCTTCGACGAATTCTTGACTTTATATCTCTCTGAAATGTCGTCAGCGCAAGATCCTGAGACAGGGGAGCCTATACCTATCTACAAAAACTTCCCATCTGGACGGAATCAAGCAAAGGTCTCTCTGCATAGAGATATATTCTTGTCGTTGAAGCCCTTTATTATGGAATGCTGTTCCCTAGGCCACTGCATCTACGTTTTTGATCTGGAAAATGCCAGCCAATGTCCTGTTTGTACTGCACCCAGAACAGAATCCAAGCGGTTTTATACTGGCCAATTTGTTTTGATTTACAGGTATGTCGTTGATGAAGATACCGGTAATGATGCCACGTTTTGAAGAAGGAAATTTTCTTAGATGCGGTTCTCATTTCCATCATTTGCAACCCTTTTCTGGGAAGGCTTTGCACAGATCCAGGACCTTGTAAACTTATACAGCGATCACCATCAAAAAGAAGAGCTCATGACAGACAGGGTTCATGCAGACCTTTTCTATGATATCTATGTCCCCTTTCACACCAGGGAGGTTTCCAAGACCGGAAACGAGGCTACTGGTAAAGTGCTGCTTATTTTGTAAACTCAAGGCTGAAGCTAACACCTGAGCACAGATAAAAGAAGAATGATTATCGCATTGTCGCATTGTTTTGATGGTGCCAAAATTCATGATTCGTCATTGATCTCGATTTGGCCGCACATGTTTTCTTATTGACATTGCCTGCTGATGTGCGATGCAAACCTGCAATTCTGTTGACTTCATCGTCATACTTTTCGACACAGGCTTTTTTTGGGTTAACTGCATATGAACTCAATATGATCAACAAACACGGCCTGGATATTTTCGATTCATCCTCAAACTCAGTGATCAATGTACGTACATATTTTCGTCAGTCGTTAGAGCAATTGGCCTTTACTTACATGCACAGGTGAAGACAGTTTTGATCAGCAGCATGGCTGACCTTCCTGCTTTTGCTAAATCATCGAAAAAAACCGGATCGTCCAGCATCAATGCAGCGTGTATTTGCTCTCTTCAAGGAGTGAGAATCTTCGGAAGAACCACTCGGCTGGGATCATCCAAATTTCTTCCAATCAAGCTTCCATTACGAAAGAAGCTCTCTCCCTCACCATGCGTATCGTCTTTGCCAACCCCAAAACTACTCTCAATACAAGATATTGTAGCTGCAGGTCGTCTCATTTTTTTCACAAAGTGTTTTTTTGAATTTCATTTTAGAACAATTTTCCGAAGAGTATGAAAGCAACGTGTCAGCGCAGAAGATGATGAAGAAAAACAGTATGCAAAGTCAACTGCTCTAAAGCTCTATGATAGGACTAGTGACCAGAATCATCTTTATAAGAAATCTGGTTTCTACGGGATTGATTCGCTCACGAAAACATTACGTTCAGGATGGGATCTTAGCCGTCAGTTTAAATCAGACTTCATGCATCACTTTGGGGTAATTCGAAGAACAACGCTATTTTACATTCGATTAACGTAATTCTCTTACCAGAACGCAGTGAGAAAGTTAGTCGAGGTCTTGGACTGTGAGACTCTCGGCGCTAGTTTAGCATTCAGCCAAGACGCTCGTGAGTGTGAAAAGTCGATGGGGCGTCTTGAAGTCGTTTGGGATCATCACGCCGAGGTGCCATGGTCGTTAAGAAAAGGAAGTCGTGTTGAAATTTCAAACCGATTGGTGAGTTTAAGAGCCCCCCAAGGTGAACGATGTTTGGATTCTATGTTTATTAAATTGGTATTCTGACACGTGATCATAGGATGCCCTGAGCTCTTCAATCCTTATATCAAGTCCACGATGTTAATTCAGAATTCACAGTGGCAGCACAGCCGGTATTACCGTTTGAGAACGGATTTTTAAAATCCATTTTTTCCCATACAAAAACCTCAATAATCCACGTTATAACACCCAATAACCTTATTTTTCGACGAATCTTTGTAAATTTATGATAATTTATAAAAATATATGATTTTCA
>RBZT01000836.1:0-10358 GCA_003693705.1 Polymyxa betae
ACTGTTGCGATCGAATCCGAATTTAATAAACCAATTACAGTTCGATTTTCCGTGCATGCTTTCGCAGCCGTTAACGGCGCCTTTGTAATTGCAATAGATCTTCCCTCGCTGCCAAACTTTAGAATTAGGGCCATTTCCAGGATGAGCATGAGAGTCAATGAATTTGTGCGCATTTGACTGCCACCACAAAACCAGAAGTTCGTGCCAGTTCTCGGACACATTCCACAAGCAGTTCGCCAGAGCTGAAGTGCTTGCCAACTTCAAACTGGTTCTGATCGGTTGAAAAAAAAATTTCAGATCGTGACCGTGATCATCTTCGTCATCCTCGATCGCTACCGAATTCTCCTCGCAGATGCTCTGGCAGTCTTCCAAAAACCATTTGTTTTTGAAAATTGTTTTCATCTTTATGGGATATACCTATGTTCTTGCACTCCTGATGCAGGATCCGTAAAATCTGCAGTCGTGGCATTCGGTAAATCGTTCTGCGGCTGCGACTTGTCCCCGTTCCTTGCCACATTGCCCCCAGTCCAAATTCTCCAGAAATAGTTCATAATCAAGTTGCGCTCACGGACACGAGCTAGGTTTCAGGCGATTATTGGTGCAAGGGCGGCAGGATTCACTTCGCTTTCCACTAAATTAAGACAACGAAAAGATCCCATACAAAGAATAGTGGATTGAGGCCGCGCTGTCCACTAGTGGATAGCTGTGACGAGGGCGTCCACTAGGGGACAGCGCGGCCTCTATGTGGACAAAACGTTCGACCGCATAGCGACTCAGGCCCATCCATACGAAAACATCTTTGGAAAACCTCGAATGTGGAAAGGGGCTTCCCCATCGCGACTGAAACATTCGCAGATCATTCTGACAGCAGATAGTAACACATAATATACTGGAACGAATGTCCGACTTAGACCATCGTGAATGCGTTTATACTCCTTGGTCGTTAATGAACTCTTAATGACGGCCCAACTACAACCAACTTTGCTGTAGAAACTGGCAATCAGAATGAGTTTCTGCAACTGTGAAAGGTTCTTGATTGCAGCGAGGATCTTCGTTGGACTTGAAATTCTTCGTCCAACGACTATCTGTGAGGAAAGCGTACTCTTCTGGATCCGGTTGTTTCTTCTACATTGAGAAGCCACTTATTGATAAATCAATGTTGAACAAAGACAGACTTGCAAGAAACAGACAGAGACTTTCGTAATCAACAATATTGTCCACATTACAGTCCACCAACGCGTTCAGAATCTTCAACATTTCCTCGAGAGAGGAAGAATTCAAGTTTTGTTGGATATTCGATTGAAGGCGACCAGAAGAAGGTTTGATACAAGTTTGGTCAATGGGAGTAGTTTTTTTAAAGAGAGAACGTTCGGCTGAGAAAGAGCTGCTGATAAGTTGCTGCCCTCTCATTCTCACCCGGAATTTGGAGAATCCGCAGGGGTTGCCGGAACATCTCAGATGGAATTTCGAATGCATGAATGTGATTCCCCAGCGACACTGAAACGCCAGCAGATTTTTCTGGCAGCAGATTACCACACATTGTAGTATAGGCAGACATACAGACATCATCCAGTAATTCCTTTGACGAATTTGATTTCGAGCTTCACCATGTTTGAGAACCCAGAATAATTTCCGATAAAGGTTGGCTATCAAAATCAACTTTGCAGTGTGTTCTTGGTCTGACCAATTAGATTGATCTCATACAATTTCAGTTTCGTATTGCTGACTTCGATAATCAAAGACTCGTCATTTCTATCACAATCTTCGGAACTAGGACAGGTCGGCAGCTGATTGAAAGATTGCTTTTCCGCAATACCGGTTGTTTCCTCTAATACACGGAATATTACGCACAGGTCACTAATTGATAAGAATTATTTACCAGAAACTGACATAAACTATTGTAGTCAGAAATATTATTCACATTATGATCGAACAGATCATTCAAACTGTCAGAACAAGCTAGGTCGTTAAGACTGCGTCTTCTCTTTTTGACGTTGAAATGATTATCACAGGCAGCCTGTTTGATAATGTTACTGAGCAGAAATGAGTGATTGCTAAATGTAGCAATACCTGGCTCAGAAGGCTAAAGAGGGTTCCAGATTTTGATCTTCAGGTTGGATTTCAGATGGATTTGTTATTGAGAGGGGTTCTGGTATGGTCAGCAGTTTTTGAGCGAACAAATCCTATTGTGAAATATCAATCTAGTTGAATACGAACAGCCTAAACCCATTTATAACATAATCTCGTGAACTTTTAACGTAATTATAAAGAGAAGTAAGCAGGATATCGGGCAACAAACACAGCCTTACATGAAATTGCGAAGATTCCCCCATACTGACTATCAATGACGAATCATCTCTCTGAGAATGATCATAAACTGGATAATCGGACTCAGATTTCAAGAAAGGTGAATCTTGAACCGGACGGATGTCGGTCTCAATCAAAATCTATCATATACAGCATTAGATTGTCTGTACATGATGATATCAGATCAACAATACATCGTGGTCATCAGACAGCAGTGTCGTACTGGTCCAGGGGAAGCTTTGTCGAAGTCTTGATTGTATTTGCAGCCTGAACAGCGACCAGAATGAGGACGAAGATGGCAGAAAGAATCATTTCTCTCAACGATGAGTCGATAACAGAATCAGACTTAAATTTTTGGTTATTTCACGCACTTTTTACACCGGAATTCAAATACCTCCAAGGTTGACACGAAGAGTTTGGACATTTGAAAAGATCAACGGTTTTTGTATGTCAGCAGGCTTTTATAATCGTTTACTATGGGCGACAGTATTGGCTGTATACTTTGCCATTCTACAAACTGATATTAGAAATACCGGAATTTGGCTTCTATGCCAAAATCAATTTAGTGAATATTTTTCAGATTGGGTTATCTTGTGCCCATGTTTCATCGAGAGCTTCAAACAGACGCTTGTTTGTCTGTTATAGCTCTTGCTCATGTTTTGTAGATTTTGTTGAGAGCGGGAAGGCGTGTGTGCTTCTTATGTAATGGGGCATCGCTGGTTCTCCAGCAGACAATGATTGATCAGCTCGAAAAGCAGCAGCTAGCGAAGACGGTTGTTGAGAATGGCTGCCATGGCAACCGAGGCTCGCAAACGAAAGTTGGCCATCCTTCTCTATGAAAAGTGAATGTTACAGCATATCCAGTATTTTTGACGGTCTTTAATGTGTCATTTCTTCATTTGATACTTTTTGAGATGATGAAGAATCTCGGAAATTGTGATTTCGATCTTGAAAATTGATGGCACGTCATCTATCCAGTTTGCGTTGTCTTCTGTGCCGTTGTTCGGAAAGGCCTTTTAGAGCTCCGTTTTTGAACCCTCCCTGCAACATTGCTAGGTAAAAAAATAGTCCCTAATTGCTCTTAAAGCGACAGCAAAATGTTTGTGTGAATTTGGTCCTGCGAGAGCTGCACCAAGGTTCAAAACTTTCCTGTCCTTGCAAAACATCAGAGTTCAGATTCGTGCCCAATGACGAAAATGAGACCCATTTTCACACTGCATAGTGTCTGGAAGGGTTCCCAACTCTGTAGGCTGTAGCACACTATGCGGCGCTCTATTCAATGTTGCTGGAGAGATCATCCCCTAATTCGCCTCGTCCGACACTTCGACGACGTCAACTGTTATCAGGCCACAGGCCATTACGCTTGGCGCAGCCTCCGGCTAGTAACAGGAACTCAGCCATATCAGGAAAGGCTGCGCCGTCTCTGCCATTGTAACACAATAGATGGAGACACACATCGCCTCTCTCTTACATCCTATTTGATCGGGACGACCACAACTGGCGAGGTGTCCTGCACTGGTGCATCTCCACTTGCAGGAACCCGCATCGTTGAAGCTCATTCGTATAGTTGATCTCCTGTCCAATCAATCACGTCGTCATTCAAAGTCGGTCGTACTCTGACTTCATATCCCCTTGTCACTAACACTTTCATATAGACCATGCTGAACGCATTGTTCATCATCGCTTGTTTGACGATCGCATGCTCGGCTCAAGATAATTCAACCCCGCCAGCTCCAGTACAACACACACCTTGTCATACTGCTTCATGCAGTGAATGCCTGTTTTTAGTGCTCCTCGAAACTCTACAGTGTTTTAAGGAAATGCGGTGGTGCTGAACACGCCTATCTACGTTGTCCGAAGGGCTACTTTTGCAGCCGATGGGGATCGTAAGTCGTCGTGAAGACATTTTCATTAGTTTCGTTGTTTTCATTTTTAAACAATCCCTATGAAAAATATGAAAAACGTTTTAGATTTTTTTTGTAAAATCGACAACCTTATTAATTTCTGAATTCTCTTAAACACTAATCTTGATTCTGTTTGTCGCAATATTCTTTCTTGGATTACCCTCTGCGGCGACGGACGAATCTCTGTACTAATAATGCATGATCAGCTGTGGTAGTACACCCGAATATCGTTCAAATGCTCTATGTCCAGCTGAGGAACGTGATGATCCGGAAACAATCGAGGTTGGTTTGGCCCATCGCTTCTCTCAGACATTCATTCCTAATTTTGTTTTACAGTACGGGTTCTCCCCAGACGATCTGGTTATACAGCCCTAACAAAACCTCAGTAACCATCTGCTAACTAATTCATAGGTCCAGGATTACCAGCCACAGGATGATAACGACGTAAACTAACCCCAAAACCCTAACCAATTCATCACTGACAAGCCCGCCAGGACGCATTGGAAAAGAGTGCGATCAAGTTCCGTAAGCGGTGGCTCAAGACAGATGTAAAAGCGATCCCTAAACCCTAACCCTAAAATTCATGGACTGTTCTAGTGCCATGTCGAGAAGTTCCATCGATTCGGCAAGTGCGGCTTGGTAGGTCACGGCAACTTCCGCTGCAAGTACGGCGAATGGTGCAACCATTGGGGCTAGTACGACTCCGTAATCCGTCTCTATCGCTGAAGATCTAAACCCTGCCTTTAGCTGTAGCAAATTTGAAGGTGCCGCGGCTGAATCATTCTGCCCGAAGGAGACCCGCCCCAACCCTGATACGATTGTCGTAAGTCCAAATTTCGTTACACTCTATGTATCGTATCTCATGAGGGGTCCAGTACGAACCCTCTCCTGACGATGACGTAATGATTCTGTAATGTTCGGTCTTGTAACTGACTGTGTTTCGTCTCAGCCTAATTACGATTTATGGAGGGACCCCATTTTCAAAAAGTTTTTTCGCTGGGAACCCTAAACCCTCGTCTTCAGTGCAAACATGGTTCATACCTCCGAGAGTTACATGTTGTGTTGGAATATTCGAATGCCAAACGTGAAATCACGTAACTTTTCAAAAATAGAAATTATGACAGAAAATTACAATTTTTCTGGAAAATGTAAAGTGTGCTGTAATAGAAAACTTTGAGCTTTACGATCGCGGCACTCCTCAGAAGCGGTGTTTGAACGAAACCTGCCCGTACAGCCCCAATATTTGCTGTAAGCGTATTGCCAGAGCAGCTGACTGACAGTTTCTTTCATAGTGTGCTGGTAATGCATTGAAGCTAGCCCGCGATAAGGTTAGGGTTTGCAATAGACTCACTCTTCTTTTGAGCTCTATCTCAACATGCCTACTCAGTTATCTTACAAATAATGGATTCCTCACAGATAGGACATCGTGACGAATGCTAAAAACATGCTCAGCCAGAGAAGATTCATCATAAGCCATGATCCATTAAGGTGATCCGGACCAGCATAACAAGCCTCTCTGGCCATCGATAATTCATCTTTTCTGCGAAATTAACAACTTCGTTTTGTAATGAGCAAATCTAAGGATTTGGCCTCCGGAAACTTAACAGCTGCCATTAGATGAAACGCGGCAGAGAATTTAGGGAACAATGGGCTCTCTTCTACCCAGATCCTGAGATAACAGAAACCTCCGCGCACCCTGAATCATTTCATAAAGTTTTGAAAAGTGAAATCATGGAAGGATCCATGATCTAAGCTACATACGCGATACTATTCAACCGTATGAAGGCAAAAGGCAAAAGTGATGCCACGACTTGATGGAGATTCTGCTTACTCTCTATAGTACAGATTGGGTAAGCGGTCTTCATACAATCGCAATACCTATGTTTGACGGATCTTTGTACAGTTTTCAATGGTTTAATAATACCGACAGTAGATAAATTGGCAGATGGACCCGACCCAGTCGGCCATGGTATTCCTACTTTCAAAGGCTCAAGAAGATTCAGCGGCTCCGAATGAAAGCTATTTCGGCCCACAACTCGCTAAATTCACTGAGTCGACTTTTCGAAATTTCCAAGAAAACACCAAAAACAAGCAGAGAGCTTCTTGCTCCATCATGCGATCAATCTGCCGCTTTGAAGAGTTTGCTGCATATGTTATAGTGTGAAGCACGCAGCTCCTGGGATTTGTGTCGCATGAGGTCAAATAGTTTGATTGTCAATTTGCAATTTTTGGCATTTTTTCATAATTCAAGGCATTCATGTATCGAGCTATCTCAACGCTGGACTTTTGTACATACAACGATGCTGTTTTTGTTGTGACAAAACAATCTACGATTTTGTTTTGAGTGCGATCGTCGCTTGAAGGCGAAGGTTTAAAAACCGTGACGATGGTTGACGGCGACGACGGCCATGTCCTGCAGGAGATCATAGCCCCGGGAAAGCGACGTCCAGCCGCATGGATATCGTTCATATCCTACTTGGTCGTCGATCGTAAGCCTGAACCAAGCTTATGATTTGTTGTGTTATGAAGTGCATCAAATCCATGCCGGAAGCCCCTTTCAAGCAAAATTGTACCATAGAAGTCTCCTTGTCCTATCTACGATAACGACTGGCTGCTGTTGAGGTCTCCATCTATCATGCCCAAATCATTGGCTGTTTTTAGATCGCGTTATGATGAGCATTGGCATCGGCAGCGATTTCTGGTTACAATCTGTAATCGAAGCAGAACTTGGAGCCATATTTGGCGCTGGGCCCAAAGGAATTGGCCCAAAGGAATGCAAATTCTCGTTTAGCAGGAAGAAAGACCTGAGCTTTTTTGGGTTTCTCATTGCTGGTTTTGTTCGTCTGCCGGATGACATCACCATGCTTGAAGGTATCCGAGATCTCTGCAGCTGCAGGTCGTGGCTCTCCCCTTAAACTGCGATATCGTAGGTTGTTTCGGTAATCTTTATATCCCGGCTTTAACGAGCATCAGTATCTCGATACTTGAAAACGTTAGGATATTTTGTTTTTTCTTTTGCCTAGCACATAGGCTATTTGAGCGAATAAGCTTCAGTGTATTCACTTTGAGATGTGAATTCGGAGGAATTTTCACATGTTAGATCCTATCGCGAATCAAGAATCTGAAATCGGAGTAATGTTACAAAAAATGGCGCAGCCTGCGGAGCGGCCCTTGACACGCTCCGTTTAATGTTACGCTCAGACGGGTGTGAGTCAAGCGCCAAGAACGAGATGAGAGACGAAGGCTGTGTGGATGATGGATGATTTATGGCCAGAAACCCAATGTCCTCAACTGGATTCGAACCCACAGCCTTACGCTATCAGTGCCCAGGCGGCTACTACCAGTTTTCGGATGCTGACCTGAAAATCAGATTACAGGCGGCCTCGATTACTGGTCAAACCCTAAACCTAAACCTGAGTGGGAACTCCTTTGCACCAGCTTGCATTGATTGTTCCCGCTTGGACAACGGACACTATTATCCCTTCCCATCTTATGATGGTCTTGATTCGGGTCTCGCTGGTTGTTGGCATCACGATTTCTTGTCATAGAATCCGGAAAGAATTGGCCGCGCAGATAGACATGATATCGAACGATCTATTGAAGAGACAAAAGCAATCATCGTTCTGACCTCCGGAATGATTGATCCCGAATCACGCATTATGACGGGTCTCGGGAAAACGCGTGATAAGTTGACCCATTTCCCGAACTCGATCATGAGCGGAACGGCTCTAATCGTTTTGGTCGTACTGGCCGCCACGGCTCTGGGCAGTCCGTATCCCCTCGAGGCGCTGCCCAGTGATCTCATCGCGCGGATCGCCATGCACCTGCCAACCCCGTCGGATATCGTCGGCCTGGCGCAGACCGCGAAGATGATGCGCGCTACCCTACACGGACTACTTCACGAATATCATCAAGTATTCAATCCGGACTCTCCGGACTCCGAACTCTCGCAATCCGTCCTCTCCTTCGCAGACCGATGCCAGCGCGACCCGCGGCTCGCCTCTGCGGTCACTCCGCAGCTGGCCCTAGGCCTGAACGATCGCCTACAGCGATGCCGTCGCGATCGTATCGTGTCCAACGATGTGTTCGACGATCTGTGTCTGCGGTTGATGGTCGATCTGAATCCGGTCGTCTACGGGGCCGTACTGGCCGACAGCGGACCGCATTCGGAACGGATGATGCGCGGCCTCGTGCATGCGTCGGTACCTGTTGCGGACGCGCAGGTTCCGATTCCCATCACCGCTGCGATCTCGGAGATCTTGTCCGATATGGGCGCTCATATTGGTGACAATATGGAGCTGGTCCGTGAAGTCCGTGGGCGGAGTCGGGCCCCATTCAATCGCATCTTCCCGGTGGGCTACAAGGTCGCTGCGCAGCTCTTAACACGGCTCCGTCAGACGGACAATGATCACCTGCTCTCCGAATACGAGGTCGTGCTGGCTCTGCTGAACTGCGGGCTGCGCTTCGAGGCGAAGCAGTTCATCGAGAAGGTGAAATTTGGGAATTCCGCGGACTTTTGCCTCATCTATTCGCTTCTGCGGAAATGTTCGAGCACGACCGACCTGCTGGTTCTTGATCGATGCCTGACGGACCAACGTCCGGACTTGTTCAGGGAGTTTCTGCGCATGCCGCGCGTCCGCCGTCGCATGCTGGCCCATTCCCACTCCGGACATTCCGCCATCTCTTCATCCTGCGAAAATATCGCAATCAGCAATCAGATCGAATTCGTGCAGGTCCTCATCGGTCTCGATTTGATCTCGGAATGCGCTACGGACTTGCTGATCGCGTCCTTCAAACATAACAGAACAGAAATGATTTCCTTTCTGTTTCAATGTAAAGAGGTCCGGACCTGCCTTGATCGTTCATCATACACCGAGGCTCTGCGGTCTTATGTGGAATCTCAACAACCGCATCCTGCGGAGTTTCACGACCTGGTGAACTCCGAGCCGTTCTCCTCTCTTTACAACCTTCATATGATGATGGAGATCATTGATACGATCGCGTTCACTAACAATCAGAACCTGTTTAAAACCTTCTGCAAAAATCCGCAGTTCGCGCAATTTTTGATCTCTGACAGCCACAAAACTGCGCAGATTTATTCGGCAGCGCTGGATGCCGAGCAGATGGAGTTTGTGGATTTCTTGCTGTTTGATGACGAGCCGGTCATGGACATCTTCCGCAACAAATGCCATCTGTTCTGTTCGCTACGTGACGCGATCAGGTCCGAATCGGAGTTGGCGACGGTCTTTCTGGAATCCGCTTTGAAGTTGCCGTATTTCTCGGAGATCATCAATTTAGGCCGTGGTATTAACAAAGGCGAATCGTTACTACATGTAGCATTTGAGTCAGCAAACATCGAGGCGATCGACATGCTGGTAACGTATCCAAGTATCGATTATTACGTTACCGATGATGAGGGTCACAGCCCTCTGCACTATTATCTGAGCGGTTTTCCGGACTTTGAGTCTAATAGAGAAGTTACCGACTGATAGTCCGGAATACAAGTCCGTGATTGTCTCGGACCTCGAGATCCTGTTCCAGAGCTCTCGGAGAAACGGCGTTCTGCACGGCCTCCTGACCACGGATGATTTCATCTCCGAATTTATCAATGTGCGCGGCAGGCGCGGCCCTCTTCTTCTCTACGCTCTGGAAAACAGGAACCTGGACGCGATTTCGGACCTGTTAAAGGTTGTCGGTCTCGATACGGACTACGAGGACGATCTCCAGCAACAATGCCGAAGATTAGTGGCGGAGTTGGAGCAGTATTATCTGCGGTGGAGGTCGCGATCGAGTCAAGACCCGAGCCGGCCTAAATCGCTTTTCGACAGTAAACGTTACCAAAAGCAATTGCGCGCTGTACTCCAACTTCTGCAAGCGGAGTTTTTTGACGATGATGAAGCCTAATTTATGTTTCATACATTGTCCTTCAACTTCGGAATGCGGTTTATTATGAGTGCTCGGCAACGACTATAGTTGCACACGTTTCTATCCACGTCCGCCGAGGTTTTTTGCTAGGGTTTTAGGGTTTAGGGTTAGGGTTTAGGGTTTAGGGTTAGGGTTTAGGGTTAGGGGTTTAGGGTTTAGGGTAGGGGTTAGGGTTAGGGTTAGGGTTAGGGTTTTAGGGTTAGGGGGAGATACGCTTCGGTA
>RBZT01000576.1:0-12642 GCA_003693705.1 Polymyxa betae
CCGAGCTCCTTCAACAGGTCACTGCCCAGTATGATCTCCTCACTTGGCACATCCCAGATAAGGCATTGCCTTCTCCGAGTGATTAGATCACCGGCTTTTGTGCGCAGCCTCAAAGTTACGCAAACAAAGTCCGTAGCCATTACAATTGAGCTGTTATCGCCCAATGTCAACCTCACTGGCTCGCGCAGCCTCTGTAACGTAATTGTTTTGTCATTCCTCATGGCCTCCTCTGCGATACTCCGTGGTATTAAGCTGCTTTTTATGAATGACAGTTTCAGAGTGAATTTTCAATATGAAAAAATCTCACCAGAAAAGCACACAGGGTTGTGTAGTCTGTGATCTTCTTAACTCCAAAATCAAACAATTTTAGAACTTCAGGCAGAGCTTTAAACACCGGCAGCGTGAAATCCGTTCGTGCTGAAGTAAATTGCTTCCGTTTTGAGGACGGATTTTCGTCGTTATGCAGAGCAAGACGGCCAATAAAAGAGCTATTTCGGAACCGATCCATCAACTGATCGGCAGCGGACAGTTTAGATCCGCATCCATCTCCGGAGCATCTCTCATTGATACTCCAATGACTGAAGGGATTCCCCCAGGGTGCTTGAAATCTGCGGAGATCTCTCTGACAGCATTCCATGACACATTGTTGTACAGGACGACACACACAAAACATCCAATTACGGAATTTCCAATCAACATTCTTCCAAGTCCATTCGAGCCTTCGGGAGGCCCAGCTCAATTTCCGATACAAATTCGCAATCAGAATCAGCTTTTGTAATGTGCTCTGAGCAGAACGCATTCGATTGATTTCGCTCAGATCCAGATCATTTCCATTCACATTGATAACTAATTGAGAGTTGGTCTTGGAGCATTGAACGGCATCACCATGAGACATTGAAGACAGAAAATGAACTTCCTCATTATTTGGCTCTTTGATCTATGCTGCAGTTAATAGACAGCAGGACAAACGGCTCTTGAAAAAATTCACCAGAAACTTGCAGAGACTGTTATAATCCTTGATATCGGTAACATCATGATTGAAGGAATACAGAATATCGCTTGGTGATAATGTCTCGTCAAAACGAACACGTTTTCGGGAGATTGTTTCAACTGGTTCATCATTCTGATCCATACGGAGTAATAGGGCATATCTGTTCTCATTTGGCATTTCTGACTGCTTCCAAGGAAAGTGCTTCACACTCGCCGGAATGTTTTCGACAGATTGCCAGACTCAAGGTCTGTGAACTTAATTTTCTTTTCTGCATTTTTATTCTCATAATTTGTGTAATATTTGGGGGTCTTCTAATAGTGATGAAATTTGTCGCGATTTGATGGTGTATTCAATATCTCTCTGTAGCGCCGATTTGCGACCGATCGGAAATATGCATTTAGCATTTATGAGTTTACATCCCGATCGCTACACTCAATATATTTCCGTCAGCTAATAGTGATGAAATTTGTCGCGATTTGATGGTGTATTCAATATCTCTCTGTAGCGCCGATTTGCGACCGATCGGAAATATGCATTTAGCATTTATGAGTTTACATCCCGATCGCTACACTCAATATATTTCCATATCATCGAGACCAACTCCGTCTCAATTTACGGATCTCGCCGATTGTCTGTCTGCAAGGTCCGCACTTTTCCTTTTACAAAACGTTGCGAAAATTTTCTCTCTCTTTCTTTAAGGAATAGTGACCATAAGCTAAAACGAGTCTGAGCTAACCCTCCCAGCTGGCTAGTCTCTGGGTGCGAGGCAATGGTAGAAGTTCAAGTTTGTATTGTTAAGGATCGAGATGTGAAGTAAAGAGCCCCATAAGAATCTCATCTAACAGACTTGGGGCCGCGCCTCCATGTCATTCAATTCATTGTAAAAAGAGTCCATAGAACATTATCCGTACAAAGTAACATTATCGGGCTTCTATGGAGATGTCGTTATTAAGCTTGTAGTTATAGGGAGGGCGGATTGTTTAAACTGTCAGAAAGCGCCTGGACTAACTGGATCTATAAGGCAGCTTTGGAAGTTTATCTAGTCGAAACTGGATTCCAGAATCATAGATTTGGTCAAAAGTCACCGAGGTTGGATTTAGGGAAGTCAAGTGATTTTGAATCACGAAGCTGCCTCCTAGTCTAAATTAACTCACAACGATCGCCGCAGAATTTTTGATATCGTCTATTGATCATTTGAGAGATAAGCACAGTACGAGGATCACAGTATACAAATGGTATTTAGAGATGTATATAGACAATATAATGACAGGCCGTTTCAAACAGGAATATAGCACGAGCGACAACATTTGCCTTGAATTCGCCCTTTGAATAAACAGACCACAACGGTCAAGATGATTACACCGCCAATAGAAGAGAAGCCATAGATGAGAAATTTGGATGCAGAACCTGCAGAAATGTATCATAACTCACATATTGAAAATACCAATATTCTATTGGTTAGAAAAGACAAAACATAACAATAGATAACATTGCAGAAAATATTGATGTTGACCATACCAGATTTCCGATCAGGTTCAGGTTCATCTGCTATAACAGTAACGACCTGCTGTGAGGCGGACCCCGACTCGGTCGTGCTGGTAGATGATGACGATGCCATCTCGATCCCAGCATCTTCACCATCTGGATTATCATCATTTTGAAACGCAACACGTATGAAACCGAGGGCGTACTCGCCCGCGATGAAACAGAATCGGGCGTTGATTCGTTAGGAGTATCAGACGACATTGAATGATTGATAGGTGGAGATGTTGGAGGTGATGATACAGATTCTGGTGAATGAATGGGCTCATGTTTGGCAGGAGATGGTGTGATGGGGTCCTTATCAGGGACCAGTCTGGGAATTGTCATGTCCGGATAGTTCTCATAATAATCATTAGATGCAGATGGAGGGAACCCATCACGAATATCGTCGAAGATAGAATCCTGAAGCAGTGCCTCCACGGACCAGGACCAGTAACACCATTGAGAGAATCTGTCTTCGAACAGACCCAGCAATCCAGGGCCCCGTTCGTACCAGGATACACCGAAACGTTGTTTCGCCTGATTCAGCAGATAACCCTAACGGTTGAAAAGATTGCTTGAATCGACACCAAAAGCACGTTCGTCAACGTACTTAGAGCGGAAAGATGCGAGCCCGAAATCCAGTACGACCAGGTTATGGGTGGATGTGTTGATCAGGACTATAGAGCCAGTACGACTTAGGAAATAATGATAAAAATGTAGCGGAGGAGCCCTTACAGTTTCCGCAATGTAGATCTCCATGTTGCCAGCCCATACGATGGATCTGATTGACAATGGCCAACATCTGATAAACGATCCGAATCAGTTCAGCGGCCGCATCTGGAACAGATTCTGGAACAGGCCAATCTGCTAATGTGTGACCTGGAATCAGTTCCATCACAAAGTAGGTCTGATCTTGACACTGAAATATGTCCAGTAGACGAGCTAATCCAGGAATATGATGATCTCCATAACAGAATCGCGACATAAAGTCAACCTCGTTTTTAGACGAATGAACTGCGTCCTGGGAACCAGACAAGTCTGGATTCGCGATCTTGATAGCGACCTCAAACGGTTTTTCTCCTCGAAGACATATCCCTCGAAAGACAGATCCATAGAGACCTGTTCCTATAACATTATGCAACTCAATACCGGAAAATATCGAAAAAATAGAAACCGCACCACAAAAACAGACTGTTACTGTTGGAAACGAAACTCAAAAAGTGAATCGATGTCATATAGTGAGTGTAGACTGAATACAAAAATTTTGGAATGAAAACGTCAAAAAAACAAGTTTTGAAGAATCAGAATTTCGACAGCCAAAGGGCAACTCACCAAGGAGTTCCAGTGACTCGTAATCGTCATCGAAGCTTGTTACTTCACGAGGATGAATTTGTGGTTCTGGATCAGTCAAAGCAGATGGTGGAATTTGTACTGGAAGAAGTTTCTCAGGAATGATTCCAGAAAGATGCTCATAGACAGCGATATTCTCAGAATGAAGCTCGTTCATGTATGGATAGAATCGATGAACGTGAGAAGGTCATTAAGGCATATCTTAGTTGATCATGATGAAGTTCAGGTAGCTAATTCAGATACAATACACGACGGGTAGATTGCATTAGATCGAATGTAAGAGCCAAAATTACAGAGCTGAGAGTCCGCTGTTCTGGATCGTCAGGAACAGAGCTACAAGCTTGAAGAGCAATCTTGATAATGTCATCTATATAGATAGAGGGATCTGGAGATTCGGCAATAAATGCATGCGATGGACTCATACTGAGAGAAAAGTATTCAGCGGGAAAGACATCATGAAAGGAAACAATTAAGATCTAAATTCAGACGATAAGAAGCGCAATCGCAAGAAAAAGGAAATAATCAAAAGCTGGATACGAAAATAAAGCGGACTCACAATGCAGCCATATTATAGATCAACCAGAGTCTGTTATGGTAATTGAGCGAATCAACGAAAAAAGGGAGGCGATCGGCCTGGAACAGAAGCAGTCTTAGGCCGACTTTAAAGTGCCAGGGATCAGGTTGTCGTTGTTTCCTGGATAAAAAAAGGCGTTTAGTGTCTGTATGGATGAATACAATATGTTATAACAATCACAGCGATGCCACAAGTTATAGCGGCAGGGGAAATGCAGAACTGACATGTCGGTCCAAAATTGATCGGAAAATCTACCCAGCCAAGAAGATGGAAAAATGTTCGGAATGATATCTACAAGATGCTCCTGGATCTGCTCGGTTACGTCCGGACTCCCACAATAGACGACAAAGTTATACGATGCTTTTTGATCTTCGAAGTGATAGGGCAAGTTACGGAATAAATCAACGCTGCATCCAATATGAGAACAAAATCGCAGATGAAATAAACAATCTGATTACCAGTCCGATATCATCCTGTGTATGTCAGCGGTTCGTAGAGTGAGAGCAACTGCTGGATGTTCGGGAAATCCAAGATGTAGGATGATGGCAGTCTCAAAGAGATGCCGATCATGACGGCCAGAGAGAAAAGACTCAGAAAACGAAGCGAAATCGGCCGATTGGCGGAATAGCCGCCAGTTGCTTTGTTGGAATAAACGGGCCCAGAACATCGGCGTTAGAGAATTCAGAGTTTCTGAGATTCACTGCAGGGATGCCGAAATAGATATTCACTATTTATTCATGGGAACAGCTTCCGGAATATTTTATTATTCCTCTCAATTTGCAGCGGAATAAAATTCCTCCGCATGAGCTGCCTTAGTAAATAACTTATTCCTTCATCAGATGAGAAGAAAATCAATAAGTCCGGAATAAAGAATTAATATTGCAATTTCCGTGAAAGCACCGATGCACATTTATTGCAGGTGAAACGACCCAAATCTCCGAGTGCGTCTCGCTACATTGGCTTGAAGTTCTGTCGCCCCATTAGTAACATGTGTAAAAGGGTTGATATCTTGAAATGAATCTGTTTCTGAAAGTGAGCCGACAACTTTGGCCATCGAACATCTCCCCACTCGGATATAGAATAAACATGAATAAGTTCCCCCCCTTCCGCAAATTACTAAATCCCTCAGAAGGGATAAATATTAATATTCATTCTTGTCACGGACTAAAAAATCCTTTCTTCAGGGGTTCGATCGGAAACTTTTTTGATGAATTATTCCTGAAGATGAATTTATTCGGCATTCATGGGTTCAGGCCTGGAAAGATTTAATTGATCAGCATGGTCAGTATGTTGCATTTCGCAGCAGAGCGGTTTCCCAAACTCTGAAGTCCTATTAAACCTCCGTTTGTCGTCGATCATGTGAAACCGCTTCGAAACCGAAAAAGTACGTATTGAGAGATTTCTGCGAACGAGAATCCTAGACCAAGTTGTAGTAAATCGACGGGTAAGATGAATGAGCCTGAGTAGCCTGTGTCTAACTTTTCACGGCCGTTATCATGCCGAATGGGGAAGTATCCGTTAAACAAATCTCGGTGCAAAATGGGCATACACGAAACTCCGAGATACACATAGTCACATAGAAATCTGAAGTTTTGAAATCATCAAACTGATTCACAGTAGTTGTTGCTTAGGGTTGCGCGCAATTTCCTAACGCAGAAAGCATCATTTGCGCTCGACTATTAGGAGGATTTAGCTAGACGCGTGTTAAACAGCGCCCGCAGAATTTTAAAAGGGGGACCGTGGCCTAACAATACTGATCCCTGCCCAAGACGGGGTCACGGAGGTATGATTAAAGAATCGGGATTCTCTCCGTTTTGACCCCATGCAGAAAGGGTCAAAAAGCCCTATTTGGGTCTCATTACGGATTAATCAGGCGCTTTTTGCGCGCGATACTGTCAGGTCCCACTGAAAAGGCAGTCTCCAGACATGCCCTCAGGTCAAACCTAAATCGGGCCTCGCAGTTTTTAAACAGCTACGGACTTTTATAAATGAGGCCAGTGGGGATGGACAAAATACATGAAAATCGCAATAACTGTTGACGGTTTAAGGTGGCCGCCACCATACCTGAATTGAGAGGATTTCGTTATAGTACGTACATCACACAAGGCGGCGTCCTCTTCCAGGTGCGCGAACCTGTAGGTGCGCGGTGGGCTGCGCGCTCATCTCCAGTTTCGAGCACGTCAAAATTCTGCCATTGGCTATTATTTTTGCCCTATTTGCAAGAGTGAATTAATGGCATCTTGTTCGGATCCGAATGCTAGCTGTTTACCCTTAGCTTTCACCCGATATAACAGATCCAAATCGAAAATGTTGGAACACAAAATCCGTAGTATTCGCTGGAGCCCTCTTTTGGTAACAAAAGGCGACATTTCAAATATAGATTCCCTCTCTTTGCTTGACAACTCTGCATCCCGCTTTTTGATTAGAGCTCCATCCATGACGATAGGAGCCAAAATGTAGTTTTGATAAAATATTAGGCCCTTTACCTTAATAATATACTCACGCTTTCAGGATCAAACGTAAATGATGATAAAAGCTACGAATTAGAAGTACTCAAAGCTGGACTATCAGCAGAGTGAATTTGTATTAGGACAAACCAACAAGGTCAGATAGCAGCTGAGGCGCGATCGGGTCGTTAGAAGCGAAAACGTGACATCGGTACACGTGACAATGTCGCCTGCAGCTCCAACAAATGGAATCATACAGTGAGCGAAGCAACCTTCTGCCACGGCCACGACATTCTGCTAAGCGACTCGGGAGAGTTTATAGATAGATTACAGAACGGGAAACTAAAAACGCAACCGATTTAGCAGGAACTGGAGCGAAATCGTCCCCAGTAACAAAAATCTCGTCGTCGCAGATAGAATCCATCAGTTTGTCCATCAGCGTTTGGCTTCCGTAGAGTATTCCTGGCAGCAGCTGGTTCAGAAGCTACTTTTGCCAGTTTCCGGCAAAACTGGGTTTTCGACTTGGTCAAGCCATTGGTCTGCCCAACCAACGATCTCCTCTCAAAGCAGAGCAACAGGCCATTACCGTGCAAACTCCATAGCGTGCTTTTCCGTGTGCGCTTAAAAAGTTGCTTTTCTGACAGTGAATGCAGAAAGAGCGTAAGCCGTAAGCAATCCGTGTTCTGACGGTGAAAGCAGAAAAAGCGTAAAAATCCGTTTTTTTTTACGGTGAATGCAGAAAGAGCGTAAATATCCGTTTTCTGAAGGTTGTTGTCCTGGACGATGCCTGCATTTTATCGTCTTGTTAGGGAGTAAAGGGCTCTGATGGTCGGCGTCAATAACCGTCGGCAGCCTTGCCTATCAAATCAGTTATTTTTTCTTCCCGCCGGCGACAACCACGGCGAGAATACTTTCCCAGTTCTAAAAACGCGACATCGTTCGAAGAAATCATTGCGCTGGTCGAAGCGCGGATCAAGCAATTTCATGAGAAACGATCGACTCTGGATGACAATTTCCGAAGCAGAATGAGTTGACTGGAGATATCGTAACAGCGCCAAATACAAAGTTGTCTGCGACCAAATGCAAAATTATCGACTGCCAAGTGCGAAAGACAGTGCTGATTATCAATAATGACTTGAAAAAGAAAAATAAGCCGTCAGAATTTGAAAACTTGATGATTCTGTGAAATCGTTCCTGGGCCATTCTTGTCGAATGTTCTTCAATTCCTGTAAGATGGCGAGAGATGGGTTTTCCGACTTCCATCGATGTGCCATGATCTGTTTATGTCTGCGTATTATAATGTATTAAATAGGATAATACGATCATTTTTCACGAAAAGCGGCAGACGTGCGGTGCTCTCTATTCAGCAATATCATTGACTTTTACAGTTTGATCCAACTATGGTTAATGACGAAGGGAAACAATATAGCCGATGATTGATCTTGACGGAATTCATTTTGAGACAAAAATTTATTCTCTTTTGAGATCCGCGACTCGATCCCTCTTCTGTAGTGAACGCTCTGCATGGATCACGCTCAGATTTTCTTTCTTTATTAGTTGAAGTCTTCGCGCACTTTACTAAGATTGAATCAGACACTATCTCAGATTTTGCTCGCTGAACTCAAATCGCTCGCCACGAATTCATTCACACAGTGATGTATGCTGTATAATAATAGAGTGTAGCCTCACCAGAACCGGTTTCGAATCCCAAGTTTCGGACGTTTTTCATGACTCCATGCACAGCTTGATGAAAATACACATTAAGCTAAAGACATCCAGAAGACAGCAAGCTGCAGAAGTCATTGCGAATACGATTCGCATCGCATTTGCTATATCATGGCCAATGATGCAAATGTTAACGAGTACAAGGAAACTATAATAAGAACACGAGTCCAAACGAGTCTCTTTAGTCCGATTCTAAAAAATGTCCCAGATTTAGTTTCTTCAACAAAAACGTCAAAAAATAGGGAACATAGGAACCTTTATTGAGGAATAATTCGACGACCAAGTTTGTCGACAGCACTTCTCTCCAAGTATTTGATCATATACAGAGCATCAGCAGTTTGGGAGCCCGCATCCAAAGGCATCAACCAGAGCTCCGACAAAGATTGGCCAATGGCACGAACCTCCCGCAGCATCTTGCTGAATTCTTCCCTCAATGCAGCACACATTTGCGAAGAGCGACCAGAATCCAGAATCGCTATAAGATGCTTCGCGATAACATCTTTGGTCATTTTATATGATAGATTCGGAATACAAGCAGAGCCATAGAAGAACGTCATCATAACATCGTTCAGTCTCGAGACGAGGGATCTCTGGTTAACGACGTTGGCGTAGAACGATTCCAGTAAAGATTCCATCGATCGAATCGGGGATCTGATCGAATCCAGGCTCGGTAGCAGCGGCTGAGAGATCGTCAAACAGCAGTCCACAGCCACGTTCCGATCCATAGCTTAAATGGTTCCAACCCTCATAGACGATCTGATCCTCTCGCAACGATTGTCCGGAAAACACTCGACAATAGATATTGTCGAGACAAGCGGGAAGCTCATCGACCTCGGTTTCCATTGCAGACATTCACGATAAAGACGAGCAGTTTCGGGACGATATCCCTGACATAGAAAGCCGCCAATGCCAGCAATTCATCATGGCCCGTAATAGAGGAGACCCAGCATACCTGCGTAACGTATGCAGTACGACCGCGAAGCTGCTGTCCGAACGAACATGTTTGAGGCGGGGAGTGCGGTTCTAGTACGGCGCTTTCGTGCGATCGAACAAGTGAATCGTCGCGGATGGGTCCAAATCCAGGTCGTGAGGAACGTATCGCAGAATGCGAGAGACGGGTTTCGATGGCTTTGGACGGTCTTAGACAGGTTCCTGGCTGGCTTTCGCCGGTGATTGAATTGGAAATTTGGACGGTGTTGGGGAGTCTTCTTCATCAAACTTTGTCTGCTGGATATCGAATTTGTTACCAAAAACTATCCTTTCCAGCTCAGCAATCTCTCGCTCCTAACTTGAGCTGCGTAATTAAAGTCCGTCTTCGAAATCTTGGCGGTTTTTGAAGACGGTGGAGCCAGACTCCGATTAATTCAAACCAGGTCTAGACAGAGAACCATCATGGGAAGCCGAATGGGGATCCGATTCCACATTGGACGAAATTGTGGCGAGCTGGATAACGCCTTCTTGAAGTGAATTTGGTGGACGAGTTGGAGCAGGGTGAGGCGAATCAGTATTGGTAGGATGAGGACTGAATGAATCCAGGAGATCGAGATTCATGCAGCGAGAACTTGAGCGGAAGAGATCCCTTTGAGATTGTTCAACGACATTGACGACTTGTTGGTCTTGATCAGAATCATTGCAGGCATGCTGGGAGGCGAATTCCTGGAACGAATCGGCTTCAACGACTACAGGATCCGGGTGCTGAGAGCAACCATCGTCTGCAGCATTGAAAGATTGTGGAATATCAATCAATTACTCTTAATACTTAATAGCTGGCCTCACATTACAATCTGTCTGTTGAGCTCCAGAACCGGGTTCGTGAGCTGAAGCATTTTCTTTTAATGAAGAAGCTGTGGCAGGAAGATCCTTCTATAAGAGCAACAGATATTAACAATGGGTGGATTATGGAGCGAAAGGAGAGAAACGTATGGCCCTAATACAAGGTAAAGATGAGCTCATGATGATATCGAGCTTTGTAATGAATCAGTTGTAGATTATAAATGACGGCGAGGAGATACCCGACTACCCTCAAGTCCGTTCGGGATCCATCAGTGAAAGGCCCCGCGCAACTCGATTTGTTGCGTATGAGAGCCCATGCCCAGCTCTCTCTCTTTTGATGTTTTAACGGTTTATCAAAACTTCTTCCATTCTGGGCAGTCCGATGATGGCCACGACAGCAACAACCGTCGAGCCATGAACATTTCTGTGCAATGGTTGATTGATAACAAAACGGGCAGCAGCAACAAGCGCAGTCATTGATATGGAGACGATGGTGTACTGGCTCAAAATAAAGCGGTATTGACCAACCTGACTATATATAATCACGACTGATTATGATCGCGTTATTGCCCTTGAATCTTCTCAATCTTAAACTGAAATCCCGACTCTGAGCGTGGATCTGAAGAGTTGTCGCCTTCGGCAACTTGACCAAACTAAAACTAGCTTATCAACAATTTGCTCAATCTCCGCTATTTAAACGAAGCGCCTGTAAGGGCGAATTCGTGTATCGTCAACGTTTTAGAATTGGAGTTCATAAGCTCAGGGAGTCCAATGTCGAACCCGAATTTTACCGAAATAGAGAGACAGAGAAATGCATCTGTCCAATTCATAGCTCATTGAAAGGCTTGACAGATTCGGAATTAAAGCTATGTGCTACTTTACGCATAATCATGCGTTGTGTAAAGAATCCGAATTGGCCCTTTTGCCTCAGAACAGATTTATTCCGGACGATGTGGTCAACAGGATGCATGAGGTAAGCTCTCACCAGATTCTCAAGGTCAGTCAGCTCATGAAGCAAATTGAAAGCGAATTCTCTGATGTGCCTAGAGCCTGGACCTAACTTCGAACGGCCAAAATCGATTCCAACAGTCCTTCAATCGCATAATCGAGACGAGCTAGTTTCTGAAGTTGCTCCAAACAATATCTTCGAAGGATAGAAAATGATTTACTGCTTTTTTGGAAAACCTTTTTGCTGTTTATATTAATCAGGCAGAACGGCAAAGTAGCAAACCTAAGATGTCACAATCAAAGGGAGCTCTCAATTACAGTACAAGTCAAATTTTTAGAACTGGATCAGGCAACGTGTCTGACCAGGGAAAAGAGATAAAGATTTGATAGATAGAGAGAACAGAGAGGACTCTAGTAGGTACGCAACTTTGGAGTAGCGCGGAGCCTCTGGAACGCAACCAGTTGCGCACTTCTGTAGCAAATACGTTTTTGAGGAAAAACCTATCTCTTTCACATTTTAGCAAAAATATGCATCTTGAGACCCTCTCAAGATCTGAACTAGGGTTCAGGGCTCTATCAGTTGACGTCATTCTAAAATAGATTGAAGCATGACGAAACAAATCTCAATCGAATGTCAATCCATTCAAAGTAAAATTACTTAATAGCAAATGTATTTCAATCCATTAGTTAGATGTTTGCTGCGCCTTTCACAATGTAAGATTCATAAAAAATACGAAGGCAGAATGCGAAAACGTAGAGATCATAAACAGTAGAATGAGCTCCAATTTTGAAGTTGATGCTTTCTAGAAACGGGCGCATGAAATTTGAAAAGAGAATACGAAGCTAAGCAAAAAGGGACCTGATCTAATGCCTACGAGAAGACAGATTACGATGACAACGATCCCACAGATAGGAACCTCACAGCCTATTAGCAAAGCACCATAGCAAATAGAGATCCGATAGATTTCATTACGATGTCAAAAGAGGTCGATTCGTCTCGACAGCCATTAACGATGAAGGCGCCATCAGCGATGGAGCACCGCCACTGATCTGAGAAGGAGGGTCGACGATCTGACCTTATTGAAATTCTATGCTCAGCAGTCTGAGCCTGGACCATGACGAAGGCAGCCATGATGGAGAACAGCAGCCATGATGGCACCCTCTTTGATGAGATTTGAAACAGAAGATGCTTCGAAGTGCGACGAGGCCCGCGGTTGCATTTTCACCGACTTGCCGATAAATCTTAGCTTGAGAGCTTGGTTGTGCAAGATTGTAATTTGTAAGAATTAATTGAGAGTCATCATTCATAA